>CM077265.1:8760299-8765299 GCA_039654775.1 Spinibarbus caldwelli
TCATGGTCTGGGGATGTATTTCAGTGGCAGGGACTGAGGGACTCATCAGAGTAGAAGAAAAGCTCAATGCACCAAAATATTGAGATAGCATTAATGAAAACCTGGTCCAGAGCATTCAGAACCTCAGACTGGGCAGAAGGTTCACCTTCCAACAGGACAATGGACCTAAACGCACAGCAAGAGTGGTTTATAGATAACTCTGTGAATGTCCGTGAGTGGCTCAGCCACAGTCTGAGCTTGAACCCAATCAAATATTTCTGGAGAAACCTGAAAATGTGCATCTGCCCCCGTCCAACCTGACAGAGCTTGAGAGGTGAAGAGGTGAGGTGAAGAATGGCAGATAATTTCCAAATGCTGATGAGCAAAGCTTGTCGCATTAAATAAAAAAGGCTTGAGGCTGTAAAGGTGCTTCAGCTATATATTTAGTTAAGGGTATGAATACTTATGCAATGTACTTATTTCAGTTTTTTTTATTTTTAATAAATTTACGAAGTTGTGACAGTTCTGTTTTTGCTTTGTCAATATGGTGTACGGAGTGTAGATTGGTGTGGAAAAAAAAGCAGTTTAACATAAGGCAGCAACATAAAACAATGTGAAAAAATGAAGGGGTATGAAGTTTATTATTATTATTAATATGTAGAAAATATTTTAGTTCTGTTCTCTAGTCATAGCAATAATATTAATAATGATAATATAAGAAACTATTATTATTATTATTATTATTATTATTATTATTATTATTATTATTATTAAAATGATAATAATATATTTATGAAAAAATTGTTCTCATATATATATATATATATATATATATATATAGAACAATTTTTTTCATAAATATATAATTTTCAAACTATTGATAGTAGTAAAACCATTGTTATTATTATTGTTATTATTGTTCAATTTTAGTATTATTAATTTATGTAATTTACTATTATTCATCATTAAATATTATTAAATATTATTAATTTAATATACTATATAATATAAAATTCTCTCTCTCTTTCTCTCTCTCTCTCTATATATACACATATAAGAAAACAAAAAAAATTATATAAATATATGATTTTCGAACTATTGATAGTAATAAAACCATTATTATTATTATTATTATTATTATTATTATTATTATTATTATTATTACATTTTAATAAAATAATAATAATAATAATAATAATAACAATAGTTTCTTATATTATCATTATTAATATTACTGCTATGACTGGAGAACAGAACTAAAATATTTTGTACATATTAATACTAATAATAAACTTACTACTACTACTACTACTGCGGCTAATAAATACTATTATGACAACATTAATATTATATATAATTAAATGTATATAGATAGATAGATAGATAGACAGACAGACAGACAGATAATTATGTAAATACATAATTTTAAATACTGATACTAACAAAACAAGTATTATTATTATTATTACTATTATTAATAATATTAAATAATGATTTATTATTATTACTAGTACTACTAATACTAGAGCACAAAAACAAACAAAAAAATATTTTATAAATAGAAAAAACCCCCGCTTATTGATTGATTGATTGATTGATTGATTGCTAACAAGTACGCATGGGGAATTTTACTACAGACCCCGGGACCTATTTCACGGAAGAGTTTCCGAAATTCTGACCTTCTTTTGAAGTGATTGCAGCAACATTTCCTCTGCAACCGCTTAACCTATAATCACGGGGTTTTGCTGCAAGGGGCCATTTCAAAGCCTTCACCGGCATTAGAAATAAATTATATATGTCCTCTCCTAATGCCTTGTTTTTCTGAGGTTATCCCTGCAGTAGAACCAGGCCACGCGGGAAGCTGGGAAGCCCGCGGGTTTTAATCACCCCCGTGGAGTCGGCCGGCCCCAGAATATCGTACAGATAAAACGATTCGCCTTTTCCTGTTTTGAACAAAAGAAAAATAGATGAAACAACAGATCTCCTGTAATCCAGAGAAAATGGGCTTTCTTGGCTTTCATCCTCGGCACTGTCTTGACCGCGAGGAGAGAGAGAGGAAATGCAAACATCTCAATGCTTTTCCAGCATCCAGCGGGAGTCAACAGCCACTTAATTTATGCCCTGGTCATCGGCCCTGTTCTCCCTGTCTGTTTAGGTGGGCTGATCTTTCGGTTGTTTGTCCAGATCCCACAGGAGCTTGTGGTAGTGCTGATAGCTCCCTAATATAAGTGCTTCCAGTCAACATAGACAGGGTCATTATGTATCCTGTCCACCCACTGAGACCCGTCCGTCTTAAGCCACAGGAGGGGAAAGTTGCGCTTTGAAAAATAGAACCTCCAGGAATCACAATGATTTTTCTCCTGTTGCTTCACTATCTCACTTCCTTCTCCTGACTGTCATCTGTATTACTGTTATGACATTGTAAAGCTAACTTTGAGAGATATAGTGTTCTGGCTGTCATAATCGCTGAAAAAAAAAAAAAAAAAAAAAAAAATTGCCAATGTTCCTCTTGCCCTTGGATGGCACTTCTGTAGCACTTTTTTACTCATTTTGTATGATGTCATTGTGACAATAATTCACAGTGAATGGTGATGTTCCATGGCCACCTTTAAATCGTTACAAAGAAGAATAATTGGTGCTCTTCAAATATGAATCAAAAATGGAATGGAAGGTAATACAAAGCTAAAATATATACAGATTTCTAGGTGGCTTTTCAAATACCAATACTTTCTAGAAATAACCCTGTAATTTACACTAAAATAAATAAATAAATAAATAAATGGATTATTTAAAAAAATGACCCTTTCAGTAGTTCTTTCAATTTCATGCTAATTTAATGCTATTTAATTGTATTTTTCATGGTATTTTAATTCTGTGAAAGTCTAATTTGTAGGATTTATTGCAATATATGAAAAAGAAAAAATGAATGGATTATTAAAAATGACACTTTCAGTAGTTCTTTGAATGTCATGCTATTTTGATTCTATTTAATTCTATTTTTCAATATGTTTATAAGCAACTGAAAAATACACAAATGTCACGGCATGTCAAAACTTCTCCAGGGCCCCAAAACACTCTCAGAACCCAGAGGGTTAATTTCATTTAATTCTATTTTTAATTTTATTTTTCTAATTTATTGTTTTCTAATCTTTATTGCAATATAATCAAGAATAAATACTGTTAGTCAAATGTTTAAATAAATATTTTCAAAAAGCGTTCAGAACAAGTCAGGTAGAATGACAAAATGTACAGTAGCATTAGGAAAATTCAATTATAAATAAATAATTATATTTAATAAATAACAAATAAATAATAAATAATTTAATGAATAATTATCCATTTATATATTCAATTATATATAAATAGGCAATTCAATTATTTCTATTCAAACAAAATGCAAACGGCCAAAATAGAACTGATATAATTATCAAAAACTGCATATAAATAGTACTATGCATATTAAAAACAGATGAATAAATAAATAAACAAATAAAAATAACCAAATGAATGAATGAATGAATGAAACAAAAAACAAAACAAAAAAACATGGTATTTATCTAATATTGATATAAAATATTTCCACTCCCAGTGGATGTTCCATCACCCATCGATGAATTCTGCACCAGGAACATGAAGCAAATGGTGTCAAACTGACTTGAAAAGGCCTCTTAAAACTCAAATGAAAAGACCAAATCGTGCCGTCTTTCTTATTTTGCAGGAAATGTTTCCTCAGAAATCAATGGTCTGTAAAAGAGGCTTTTATTTTTTACCTCAGTTCTGTTTAACCAGAATCCTTTCAGCAGATGTTTTATGCTTCACATCTGGTGCGTGGCATGCAAACAGTGCAGTGAAAAGAGAAGAGCCAATTACAGAGAGAGCGACTAGATCAATATCCTGCAGAGCGGGTGTTTGCGTGTGCAGGTGTGAGAGTACAGCTCTTGTAGATGGGACAAAGGCTAATGATGAGAACAGGAAGGACTTTCAGTGTCAGAGAGAGAGACAGGTTCAACTCGGTGGTCCATGGGCATCATAATTGATTTACACTTACTTTTCAAGCTCATTACAGCAAAAGCAAAAACCTTTAATGTTCTACAAACAAGTCTAAGCATTAGTAGATCAATTAAATAGTTTAAAAATGGATGGAAAGACACTTAATAGGAAACGCCACCAGAAAAAGCACTTTGCTTTTAATTCTTAGGACCATTTCCAGGAATTACAATGGTTGACAAGCCTACAGGCCTGAACAACAACGCAAATGTACTGAAATTGTCATACGAAGGATCTCTGCTATTGTATTCCACTTATATGAGATGAGTTGTTGTTTATCGATAGCGTTATTGCAGCAAAAAGCTTCGACGTTTTTTGTTGTGCTGCTTTGTGGAATTGACAGATTACAATTATTATCCAACAGCTGAGATCAAAGGCAGGCAAAACTCCTGACTTTTATTTTCTAACGAGTGCGTGAGGCTGATAAATTCCCCTCTCTGTGGGCCGCTATAGGCCTTGGGGCACTATAGAGATTGACAGAAGCAATGCTCTGCACCAGGCCTGATCCTTCTGCTTTCATATTTCTGATTTCTCAAGCATTTAGAGACACACTAGAAAAACAGTGAGATTTGAAATTGTAAGCTGAAGGAAAGACCTCCAGGGGCATTTTCAACTGTTCCTGGTGTTGCATCGGATTTGTTTTCTTGAATATGTGTGGTACTGCAGATAAGGTCCCAACGCTTTCAGTTTTGTTGCTTATTGGATATACTGGATATTGATGAATTACAGTTTGTTTAATTATCTAGATATAGCCAGATATCTTATTTCAAGTTAGTTACAGTAACAGGTTTTATGTTTTGGACATACAAATTATATACATTTTTTACAGTCTTATGTTAATATCTTAATGTTAACATCACATGACATTCTGCAATGTATTAAACTTCCATAACTAGAAGTTTCAGAGAGAAAAATTAAATGAAACAAAATGTCTAGAAACACAATGAACTAAACTAAACTAAACTAAAATTAAA
>CM077265.1:8770299-8995299 GCA_039654775.1 Spinibarbus caldwelli
TAAGCAAGAAGTCAACATTAAGAGACTTACTTTTTAGACACCATATTTCCCGTTTTTACTCCATTTCACCAACAAAAATCATTCCAAACACAGCCACAGCACTGTTTTGAGTCTGAGCAACATGACGGCGTTTCGTTCCTGAATGAATCAATCAACTGTTTAAATGATACGGTTTAGTCGCAATGACTCGCTTATTAACAGTGACTTGATGCCACCTACTGGTGGTTTTAATTTCACATTTACAGTATTTTTATTTTTATTTTTTAAATAATTTCTAATATCAGTATTCAATGTTTTATGAATGAAAACATTATTCATTTGTAACTGCAGGTTAAAGCATTCCATGTCCCTCAGTGTTGCATTAACAGTGGGTAAATACAGTATATCTATTCCACTTCAGATGCAGCTTGTGTTTCCTCTGCATTGCAAAGATGATTTTTTTTATTTTTTATATACTGATTTCATTTGTTTGGTAACAGCCCAAATGTCTTATTATACTAACTGACTGATTAAATTGAACTCTAATTTAAAAATTTAAAATTAAAGTTTGAAAATGATGAAAATTCATATTATATATATATATATATATATATATATATATATATATATATATATATATATATATATATATATATATATATATATAAAAGAAGTAAATATTAGCATTTTATTTTTAAGTTTACTATAATATAATTGTTTTTGTATTTAATACTCCCTTTTTATTTTAAAATATAATAGTATTATCACACTTTATTATTTTGTCCATTATTTCATTTAAAAAGAAAAATCTAACTAAATAAACAATGTGTTTTGTATAACTACAATAAATAATTATATTTATAACTCAATTTTTAAATAGATTTTTTTTTTTCTCTACGGGCAAGTAACTTTTATACTCGGACAAGTAAATGACAAATTTACTTGTCCGAAGGACAACCACATGAGAATGCTTGATGTCATCTGTTTCTTCGCTCTTCTTTATTCTTTTTTTATGTATTATAGAAGTATCGGATCGGGACTCGGTATTGGTAGATACTCAAAATCAAATGACTCGGACTCGAGGGCAAAAAAACCTGATCGGGACATCCTTAACTACAACCCACATCTTCAGCTTTCATTTCACACTTCGGTTTGATGCTCTGTTGTGATGTTCCACAGATAGAGCCTTAATCAGATTTGCTCCATGGCTGTCCTCCAGAGTCAGTGTCACCCGTTTGGCTTCGTCTCTTCCTCAATGTTCCCTCTTTCTCTTACCAAGAAGGACTTTTTTGGAAATGAGGTCCTTCAAAAAGCCACCAGAATGTCCCTCCCTTCACAATGGGAAACAGGATGTACTTCCTGCACTTGTCTTGGCTCATTTGCATCCCGAGCTAATTGGCAACATTTGCTCATCAAGGTTCCTTGAGTTTGTAAATGACTTGTACAATTGAAGCCAATTATCAAGCTCAGTGATTTAAAATCAAAATTATCCGTCCTTAGCAGTGCAGGAAAAGTAAAGAGAAACAAAACACAAAATACTGACAACACCCAGATCAATAGGAAGAGAAAGTTAAAATGTCAAGAACTTGAACTAGCATAATGCTAAGGTGTTTTGGATTGGTTGCTATGATCTTTGACTAATTTTAGAATGTTTCTGTGGTTGGCAAGCTGTTCTGGGAGGTTGCCTGGTGGTTGCTTTCTGGTCCAAGTCAAAGAAGCCCATCTTCAAGTGTTTATGATGTTTTGATCTCTAAATATAGCTCAATTATCTTCTAAAATGTATATGTAATGGGTTTTTCTGTGGAAAAAGTCCAAAATGTTGCAAGTTACATTCCAAAGTATAATACTATACTATATGATACGAAAACACTGAGACATCTTTTGGAACAACGTTTATGCAACTTTTAAGGTTTAGAATATGTCCTATTTTAACAGGTTTACCAGATGTTTGTACACAAATATGACAGAAAGAAGAAACTTTTTAATTTTTTTTTTAAATAATGCACTCATTCACAGGGCTTAAAAGTATAAATAATATTAACCTTAATGAGCTTTTTTTTTTCTCATTTCTATATCTAAAAATCCACAGTAATTTGTGTTACTGCACTGGCAGATTTTAGTTTTTGTTAAAAGAAATTCTAAAAATTTACCAGTGTAATAAAACAAAATACACTTATTTTCAGTATACAATCTATAAAAATAGTTTGTTGTATGCAGTGTTGTTTTTCAAGAAAATTAACCTTGTTTTGAGGATTATATATATATATATATATATATATATATATATATATATATATATATATATATATATATATATATATATATATATATATATATATATATATATTTATTTATATTTTATTTTTTTTGCAATGAAAGCATATTTTGTGGTCTTTAACCATCAAAATCATCTCAATTTTTTTATGTAAATTCATGTCACAGTCACATTTTCTTGGTTAAATAAACATTACTTAAACTACCAGAATAAAAATCTATTTTGTATTTTTACATTAACAATTAATAGGCTATTCTATTTGTTAAAACCAAATATAAATTTAATCAGTTTAGTGTTTTTAAGCATTTTACATTTATTCCAAAATTATAACTCAAGGCAGTAACAACTGAAACAATATATTTTATTTAAACAATTACATTTTTTATTTATGAACTCATGTTCAGCTGTTCTTTTTAATAATAAACTAATTTTCGGCTTATCAGAGTTCGGTAAAAAAAAAACACAGGTCATGTTTTCAGGTCGTTTGAAGTTTGATTTTGACTTGACAAAGTGGACCAAACGATTATATCTAAGTGTGTGAGTTGTTTACTTACTTTTTTATTAGTCTTCCCATTAACACCATTACATTCAGACTGATTCGCGAATGCGGAATGCGCATGAATACAAGAGGCGGGATTTATCGCATGAAACAATCATAGACTATCATAACCAGTCATATCCAATCATATCGCGGTGGAGGCATTACCTCCTCTCATGTGACTTTCCCCCATTCATTCTTACTTACCCCCCACCAAACCCACCGCACGCTTTAGGGGGTCTGTTAAAACTCAATGGACTCAGGGGAGGCAAGACAGGTGCAGACTCTGCTGTAAGTTGCTGCTGGACAGTTTTACTTTAGATAAATGAGTGATTTATACGCTTTTTTTTTTTGGTCATATTTTGTAATATTTGTGATGTTTTATTTTTGCATTACGAATTTTTTTCTCATCCAATTTTTTTGAAGAGGCACTGCCTCCCTTGCCTCCTCGGAGGAAATGCCCCTGTTCCATAGAAACGTAGATAACTTGCTTACACTTATTTTTAACTATTTTATTTATGTATAAACATCTGATAGAGCAGCTCGATATGTATTCAAACGTTGCATAAACATCTGCTTAATGTTGTTTCAACACTGTACTGAGATCTTCTTAAAGAAGCATCACAAGATGACGAATCAGTTCATTTTAACTGTTTTACTGAAGTGCCATTTAACTGAGTCACTGTTTGTTCCCCTTACCGCACTTTTGCTTATCATGAAAACCCTTCAAGACCTTGTGTACCTGATAAATGAGAGTGAAACTACAGCATGTGAATAACACATGTTGTCCAAACACTGTGAACCTAAATTTTGTGTCTGTTTCTGAGTAAGATGACTGACAGATCTCGTTGTTTCCCGTCGTGACACTGATGAACCGCTTCACATCCTCTACGGATCCACATGCAACTGTCTCCCAGATCCCAAACCCTTATTTGAAATGGCCTCATTCTGTGTAAAACATGATTGGCAGGCAATTATCTGTCTTAAAGCTGCGTTTCATTTTTTCTTTGTCATCCTAGGGAACCTTTCCTTTTTCATAAACTTACGATGTCTAACGAAAACAAAGTTTCATCAGACAGCTAGCTTCACAAAGCTTCGGCTATCACACATATGCGAGAGTGGGACTATGACGGTGAAAGTAGACCACAAAGTGACAGCCATCGCAGAGGGAACTGAGGGAATGCTGTGCACACACACATTTCTCATTCTAATTGCCGCCCATTTATTTATAGGATGTGATTGCCTGAAAGAATGATGGGGTTGTTTTGCCCGTCTGCTGGTCCTGATACCACAGGAGAGTTAAGATGGGAATTAGGCAAGAAGTATTCCCTCGGTAAGTAGGTAAATAGCCCAGAGAGATGGAGTAGAAGCATCATTTTGCCTGAATTGTATTAGACAAAGAGTATGAACAAGGCTAGTTGAAAGCTATTGATTTAGCTCACAGAACTGAGTAAATGCTGTGTGTATGTGAGGTAATGTCAGCCCTCCAGAGTTGTTTTCTGATTTCTTTGCTGCAGTCCAGCTGCCCCGAAGGTCCCTAACTCATTCACTGGAGACAGGTGGACAGATACTGCCTGTCACAGCCAAAGATGATTGGTAACCTTCCAACTTTGACCGTTGCGAAATCAATACGAGAATTTTTCACACATAATTTCACCTGCCACTCCTGCAAACTGATGCACGTCAAATTTATGGCACCTAGAGAGGGATGCCCGCAGCTGGGATGAGAGAAAGCTGACGGAATTACAAATTTATAACTTGAAGGGATAGTTCACGCAAAAATAAACACAATAGAAGATGAGCTTCAACTGTTTTTGTCCATATAATGGACATCAATGGGGACCAAGATTTTCTTACCCAGTATTTGCCTTTTTTTCCAGTACAAATATCTTAAATCAAGATACATTTACTTGGGATGCAAAATGAAGTAAGACATTAAAGGTCCTTGCACTAAGTGCGAAATTTTCGTATGCCTTTTTTGTTTTTCTGTATTCGTCATCCTTTCCTCTCAAAATGCTTGCTACGGATGTGAAAAATGCAGAAAATTGAACAAGATCCAAATGTTTTTTATTATGGATGAACGTTACGGAGGCAGTGTGTAAAGGTCCTTGTGAGTGAGTCAGAAAATTTTGCACGTTAAAAAATAAATACGACCTCATGCTGTGTCAATCACTTTTATACACTGCCTCCGAAACTTTCGTCCGTCATCGAAAAATTCGGATCGGGTTTGATTTTCTGCGTTTTTTGCATCCATAACAAGCATTTTGAGAGGAAAGGATGACGAATACGAAAAAACTAAAAAACGTATAAGACAATTTTTTGACTCTGTGTGCAAGGACCTTACACATGATTGACACAACGTGAGGTCATATTTATTTTTTAACGTTCATAATTTTCAGACGAGAATTTCGGACTCAGTGTGCAACGACCTTAAGCCATCAAAATTAACTGAGTTGAAACTTAAAACTAGAAAATATATCTGACAACAGGGTCTGAAAAATAAAACTTAATTCAAAGGGAAAATAAGTTTATTTTTCTTATCTCATTGGCAGATATTTGTTTATGTAATTTTGATATTTTCAGAAAACAAGACTCTATACATCAGTTTGCTTCTAAAGTAAATGCATCTTGATTTAAGAATGTTTAAATATTTCACTGAAAAACAAGTCTTTTTTTTTGCAGTGTGTTTCAATGATTTCCAGGGACTTATTTAATAAATTCGAACCATATGGCAAATGGTGAATATGCAGAAGGTAACACTCCCATTAAAAACACATTTTCTTCCTCTTTAATTTTAATATAAAACGACCAGCAGCAATCAAGGTCAACTTCACAACCAAATGATCTACATACACCTGCCAAACACTGATCCCAACTGATTACACCAACGTATAATGAAGCCACATTACTCAAAATAATATTTTTCAAGTCTAAAACTCCTTGCCACATTGCTAGAGTGCTGTGAATGGTTATATGGAGTTTTTATGTGGTTGCTAAGGTATTCTTAGAGGTCATAACTCTATGATGTTGTCATACCAAGATATAGCTCAGAAATATGTGTAAGACCAGTGGTTTTTATTTATTTATTTATTTTATTTAATTTTTTTTTTTATTGCAGTTATTGCTCACAACAAACTTCTCGCCAAATACACTTGCAATGCAAATAATCATAAGCTTTTTTCTGTCAAATTTTCTAGGAAAATATCTAAAAATCCTTGAACATATTAAGACTTCTTTTCATAGCTTGTATTGTATTCCATTTTATTACATTGTATTATATACTGTATTATAAATGTATTACAAAAGAAAATCTAAGAAAAAAGTTTTCAATTTACAAAATAAAATTGATAAAAACAGGTCTTATTCAGTTTTACATCTCAATTAAATGTATCTGGTTTTAAGGATTTTTATTCATTCATTCATTCATTCATTCATTCATTCATTTTATTTTTAAATATTTTACCAGTCTTACTGTAGTTTTTTTTCCCCCACACGTGATTTAAATATTAAAAAGTTAAATTAAAATAGCTTGTATTGTATTCCATTTTATTACATTGTATTGCATACTGTATTACAAAAGAAAATCTAGGAAAAAAGTTTTCAATTTAGAAAATAAAATTGATGAAAACAGGTCTTATTCAGTTTTGCATCTCAAGTAAAAGTATCTGGTTTTAAGGATTTTATTTATTTATTTATTTAGTAAATATTTGACCAGTCTTACTGTTTTTCCCCCCTACACGTGATTTAAATATTAAAAAGTTAAATAAAAAAAATAAAATAAAATGCCTGATCACTTAGTATATGAAGAGTTCAGATGCAAAAGACCCTAAGTATGTCTGACGTTTTTCTTTAAAATTATCATTTCTTTCTGGCTACTATGTACAGGTGCATCTCAATAAATTAGAATGTCATGGAAAAGTTCATTTATTTCAGTAATTCAACTCAAATTGTGAAACTCGTGTATTAAATAAATTCAATGCACAAAGACTGAAGTAGTTTAAGTCTTTGGTTCTTTTAATTGTGATGATTTTGGCTCACATTTAACAAAAAACCACCAATTCACTATCTCAACAAATTAGAATACTTCATAAGACCAATAAAAAAAAAACATTTTTAGTGAATTGTTGGCCTTCTGGAAAGTATGTTCATTTACTGTATATGTACTCAATACTTGGTAGAGGATCCTTTTGCTTTAATTACTGCCTCAATTCAGCGTGGCATGGAGGTGATTAGTTTGTGGCACTGCTGAGGTGGTATGGAAGCCCAGGTTTCTTTGACAGTGGCCTTCAGCTCATCTGCATTTTTTGGTCTCTTGTTTCTCATTTTCCTCTTGACAATACCCCATAGATTCTCTATGGGGTTCAGGTCTGGTGAGTTTGCTGGCCAGTCAAGCACACCAACACCATGGTCATTTAACCAACTTTTGGTGCTTTTGGCAGTGTGGGCAGGTGCCAAAAATGAAATCAGCATCTTTAAAAAGCTGGTCAGCAGAAGGAAGCATGAAGTGCTCCAAAATTTCTTGGTAAACGGGTGCAGTGACTTTGGTTTTCAAAAAACACAATGGACCAACACCAGCAGATGACATTGCACCCCAAATCATCACAGACTGTGGAAACTTAACACTGGACTTCAAGCAACTTGGGCTATGAGCTTCTCCACCCTTCCTCCAGACTCTAGGACCTTGGTTTCCAAATGAAATACAGAACTTGCTCTCATCTGAAAAGAGGACTTTGGACCACTGGGCAACAGTCCAGTTCTTCTTCTCCTTAGCGCAAGTAAGATGCCTCTGACGTTGACTGTGGTTCAGGAGTGGCTTAACAAGAGGAATATGACAACTGTAGCCAAATTCCTTGACACGTCTGTGTGTGGTGGTTCTTGATGCCTTGACCCCAGCCTCAGTCCATTCCTTGTGAAGTTCACCCAAATTCTTGAATCAATTTTGCTTGACAATCCTCATAAGGCTGCGGTTCTCTCGGTTGGTTGTGCATCTTTTTCTTCCACACTTTTTCCTTCCACTCAACTTTCTGTTAACATGCTTGGATACAGCACTCTGTGAACAGCCAGCTTCTTTGGCAATGAATGTTTGTGACTTACCCTCCTTGTGAAGGGTGTCAATGGGTGTCTTCTGGACAACTGTCAGATTAGCAGTCTTCCCCATGATTGTGTAGCCTAGTGAACCAAACTGAGAGACCATTTTGAAGGCTCAGGAAACCTTTGCAGGTGTTTTGAGTTGATTAGCTGATTGGCATGTCACCATATTCTAATTTGTTGAGATAGTGAATTGGTGGGTTTTTGTTAAATGTGAGTCAAAATCATCACAATTAAAAGAACCAAAGACTTAAACTACTTCAGTCTGTGTGCATTGAATTTATTTAATACACGAGTTTCACAATTTGAGTTGAATTACTGAAATAAATGAACTTTTCCATGACATTCTAATTTATTGAGATGCACCTGTATTGGTTTCTATGTAAGTACTGGTTCTTCTGAATGGGTTGTGGCTGGGATTTAGTGCATTTGAAGTGAAAGTACTTGATGAACATATACTATGTGTGGAGAGCATTCACTCAGTATCGTTATCTCATTTTTGACCAAGATGGCTTTTAGAGGCTTTTGCATTGGAACTCTTCATATAATCACTGTTAAATAAAATCTCACAAACTTCATATATTTTCTTCCAATCTCTAACCCTACGAGTAAAGTAAGAGAAAAATCACAAGACTTAGCAAGTGCCACTAATTATCCAGCATCTCTAGACACCAACAGCCATTATAACACAACGTTAAAATTCTGCATTATCAGAACTCAATTATCAGACTGAATATTCTGCAAGGTTTTACTTAGGCTAAATTGAGAGCAGGCAAACAACGGCAAGAAGCAACAAATGCACCAAACAAAGCCAAAACAAAAGCACTTAATTACAGAGATTTCAGTTTAAAGGGCTCTTAGTTAAGGTATTATCCACTTTGTCCCCACAGCCTTCTAGATTAAATGAATGCACAGCACGGCGAGAGGAAACTGCTGCACTGCGGTTTGCTGGCGGGCCATGAAGAAGCACTTAGGGGCTTCTCAAATTCCACATTTAAAATGCAAACCATTTAAATGAACTGCAACGAGGTTAATCTGTAACTGCTCCAGTTACAGCATATGGGACTGGTTTGGATTTTGGCAGCTGTATTAGAGATGTGTTTAACATTATATAGAAATCGCATATTGGAAATCACACAAGGCTAGTTAGGCTACCGATCCCCAAGGGGCGAAGCATATGCGACCTCTTGTCCGGAAGCAACAGAACGTTCTGTACAAAGGATGCCACGTGAAACTAGCTAAATGGTAGGTCAGCAAATTATGTATGTCCTTTGCATGCCTATGCACAGCCGCACAGGTGTCTAATTGCTGACAAGAGGCTAGGTCCTTCAAATGCGTGCCAGCTAGCCCATTAGAGAGAGAGAGAGAAAACACAGGTGTTTTTCCACAAGCACAGCTCAAGCCAGAACCTGTTCCCCCAACTGCGTTTGCAAGGACTAGCCTGGGTCCACGCCATGATTACGACTCGGTTCCAGAAGCAGCTAGCATTGTGTGGGACTTTAGCTCCTCCTATGCCTTGATAGCTACAACTGTTGTAAACAAACAAAGACGTAAGAGAAAAACAAAGACGCACAAATTCTGCACAAGTTAAGACACAATACTTTGAGTTATATGTATATGATTTAGCATATACATATAACTCAAAGTGTGTGTGTGTGTGTGTGCACGAGTGAATAAAAATCAAATGATTAATATTTTAAGTTTAATATTAATGAAAAATAAGTTTAATAATAATGCTAATATTTTTTTCCAAAACACGTATCTATCTAAATTTTTCCCATATATTATTATTATTATTATTATTATTATTATTATTAACAATTCATTACTATTGTCCATCATCATTAACATCACTTCTTTTTTATTTTTTATTTTTGTAATTTAGTATATAAAATAAAATAACCCTATTTATTCTGGTCCTTATAGATGTACTATAATAATAATAATAATAATAATACTTTTCAATCAAAATAACACACTGATCCAAATTCTGGTGCATGATTAATTACTATCAATATTAATGACTATCATT
The DNA here is from genome assembly GCA_039654775.1 of Spinibarbus caldwelli. Lineage (NCBI taxonomy): Eukaryota > Metazoa > Chordata > Actinopteri > Cypriniformes > Cyprinidae > Spinibarbus > Spinibarbus caldwelli. The sequence continues at coordinate 8,780,212 of CM077265.1, forward strand.
ATTCTTCTTTTTTTTGTAGTATATGGCTGGTAAATGAATTAGCAACTACAGTTAACACCAGTTGCATTTGTGTGGGTCTCTAGAATATTGTATCTAAAAAAAAATAAAAAATAAAAAAATCAGGTATTACTAAACTGAGAATGTGTAAAGATACAGGAAGAATAGAAGCATCAGGTCTGCACTGTCGTACACCTGAAAGCCTTTTCTGTAGATACAAGTGTCAATGCCACAACAAGAACCTGTCGACTTTGAAAGGATATGCTTTTTTGGAGTTGAGCTATTTGCTCTATTTTCCTGCTTTAAGAAGTAGAATCCAAATTTAGTTTAAGACCCAATTAGTAAACAACATGCACACTCGGCTGGAGTCACCACTTTTACCCCAGAGATAGCTTAGCGTCCCATAAAGACTGGGAATGAATCCTTGTTCATTGACAACCTGCAGAGTCAAGCTTTAATGGGAAATCCAATAACGGAAAAGTCCATAATTTCTGGCCAGGTTTAAAAATACAGCAAAATAAGAGATAACGTCCTCCGGCTGGCTGGGGGCCATTAAAGACAGAGCTGTGAACTGAAGGCGGAGCACAGGAAGTGGCTCTCAGTGGATTCATTTATCCTTATCCATCAACCCGCAATTGCCACTTTTTTATCCCTCTATTTTTCCTGCCCTCCATCCTTTTCTTCCCCACCTCCTTTACTGTGCCTCTCTCAATCTTCACAAATGAATAATTAAGGAAAACGGCTTGTGATTACACAACAATTATTCCCAGCTACTTAAAAATTGAAAAATCCCCTCATGAAACATTAAGAAGCCGGAGTTCTCATTTGAGAAGAGCCCCAGGGAGAGAACCATCCAGAGGCCACATCCAATGAGAACACCAGCCCAGTGCGCAGGCCAGTCAATGGAGAACTCAACTCCAACCTGAGGGCATCTACACATGCTGATGAAATTATTATTATTATTATTATTATTATTATTATTATTATTATTATTATTATTATTATTTTACTTAATTTCATTTTATTATTATTTTATTAAATTATTTTAAAATATAAGCATATAATTTACATAATTTAGTGTGTATGTATAATTACAAAAAGGAAATTATTATTATTATTATTATTATTATTATTATTATTATTATTATTATTATTAAGAACATTACAAAAATATTTGAAAACCACAATAATAATAACAACAATAATAATAATAATAATAATAATAATTATTATTATTATTATTATTATTATTATTATTATTATTATTATTATTCATAATAGGAATAAGAACAACAACAACATTTAAAAAATCTTTTAAAAAATAATATATTTATAAATAATTAAATATAATAATTAGATACTTTTGTTATTAGCAGTAATAAAAGTAAATAAAATAACATAAAATAAAATAAAAATGAATTAATTAATAGTTAGTTTCACTTGTTTCACTCCTGAATGCATCAGCATTTTTAAACTAATTGGTTTATGATTCAAATGTCACTCATGAAAACAGTCACTGGTTCTGTTCCTGAATGCCAAAAACAAACAAACAAAGAAACACACACACACACTTGAATTTGTGGTTTACGGGGACTCTCCATAGGCGTAATGAAATTTATACTGTACAAACTGTATTTTCTATTGCCCTACACCAACCCTACACCTAAACCTACCACTTACAGGAAACTACTGGCAATTTTTGAATTCCATAAAACACCGTTTTGTATGTTTTTTAAACCTTTGTTTTACGGGGACACAGGAAGTGTCCTCATATACCATGTTTACGTTGTAGTACCCATGTCATTATACACATTTGTGTCCTCATAAACTATATATACCAGTTCACACATACACAACGGTTGTATTTATATATATATTATTTCTATATTGTTCTACATTTATATTTATATTGCACTGGTCCAAATCATAGTCTGTATAGCTGTATTTTAAATAAGTTCTGATTGGCTGTCTTTTCATTACTTTGTGGAATAGTTTGATTTCAGCAAAAAACATTACTTAACGCTGGAAACGTTAGCGGGTTAGACATTGTTTGTGACATCCTCATATTACTCTCTTGGTTTAGCTGTCAATGTTTTTGCCTGAGGTAAGAGTGAAAATAAGACATACTTGTATTATCTGCTGAATACCATTAATTACTGTAGGAATCAACTCTCAAGTTTGAACAAAACTTTCAAACCCTCATCCTCCCTCGCTGTACATGCAAACACTTTCATTACCGTACATGATGAAACAGCATTAACTCTAACTGTGGAAAGCTGTCTGAAAGTTTTACCCCAAAAAAAGCAAATTCACAGACCAATCCAACACGCCAAAGTTCCTTTGAATGTAGCGTAATTAGTTTCATCAGATATTTCTGTTGAATTTCCCATGTGCCCCTCAACACTGGTCTGCTGCGAAGCGGCACCATGTACAAGAAATCGAGCGGCCTGCAGAGAACTAGCATAAACATACCATCAAAGCAGCCATTGAACTTCTTTATGAGGGAAGGCCCACCCCTTTTTCTTATTTAAACAACACTCAGACATTAGCCAAGCTTGAGATATTCACCAATTAGCCTGCTGTCTTGAAAGCCGAGGACTGTGGATTCTTTTGGGTCGCTTTACGCCTGCCTGTTTGAAGCTTTCCAAAGCAAGGCTGAACAAAGCTCGCCATCAGATCTCTCTACATAAGAAGAAACGTCTCTGGCCAAGGATCTACCATTTTAACTGTCACTGTCACAGGATTTCGAAACCATCTGAGGCTTTTTCCTTGTCTATGTGGGACAAGACGTCAACAGAGCCACTTTTTTATAGTAGCATGTCGCTGTGGTGCCAAAAAAACTTTATAACTCATATGTCATAGTTGCAGCTCTATTTGTGGATTGAAAATGAAAGGGATTGTGGGTAACATTGTCCAAGTTACACATTTTTCATATTTATATTGAAGCAATATCACACAAGCAAGAGTGCTACTGTTCTTAATGTCTTAATATTCAGCAAGACTGTGAGTGAAATATTGATTTAGAGAGCACAAAAGAAATTAATATTGAGTAACGTATATTTAAAACACAATATTGCCCGTTACTTTTAAACTATTTTTGAAAATAATATACAAAGCAGCACAAATAATCACAGTAACGGTGTTACTGAATGAATCAGACGAATGGATAATCCAATGACTCACTCATGAAGATGAATTGGTAATTAATTTAAATGATTCATTTAAAAAATTATTCATTGGCACTTTTACGCCACCTACCGGTCGCTAAAAAGTTGTGCAAATAAAAAACAAACTGTGTATGTGTAATAATGCACATATAATACACATACTGAGTCACTAAAAAGTTGCACAAATAGAAAACAAACTGTGTATGTGTAATAATGCACATATAATACACATACTGAGTCGCTAAAAAGTTGCACAAATAGAAAACAAACTGTGTATGTGTAATAATGCACATATAATACACATACTGAGTCGCTAAAAAGTTGCACAAATAGAAAACAAACTGTGTATGTGTAATAATGCACATATAATACACATACTGAGTCACTAAAAAGTTGCACAAATAGAAAACAAACTGTGTATGTGTAATAATGCACATATAATACACATACTGAGTCGCTAAAAAGTTGCGCAAATAGAAAACAAACTGTGTATGTGTAATAATGCACATATAATACACATACTGAGTCGCTAAAAAGTTGTGCAAATAGAAAACAAATATTCTATGTGTATATAATACACATATAATACACTTATATATATGCAAGAATACATACTACACACTTCATAGTTATACTGTAAGAAGAACAGCAAGGAAAACTGTTTTCTTATCCTCATGCTGAGAGGGGAAAAAAAAAAAAAAACATGCTTGATGCAAGCGAAAAAAAACCCCCAACCACAAATTATGTCAAACAGCATATCAAATGCAGCAGCCGCACTGCTTACCCCATAAGTAAACTCAAGTGCCTTATTATCCGCTACATTTTAGCACAGCAAAAAAAGTGCTGAATTTCCAAGACCATTCATCTGGCCCAACTACCTGTTCCTGACTCAGCTCCACCTTTACATATAGCGCCAGGGAACACTGATCGCCTGAGTACAAGTGGGTATACAGCTGTTTAGCGCTACAAGACAGTACTTAAACATTCACTTTTCTGCAAGGGAACTCATAATTATGTATATCTTTAAGCATCCAATTAAAATGCTAATGAACGTTTGCTGAAGACTGCTTTCCTTAGGGGAGCGAGTAGAACAGCCTGTTTTATGCCCATATATTTGGGTGAAAGTCTTTAACGCATGGCCATTCAAAGCCTAGCAACACAATCTGTAGCCCGCCTTTAGCCCTACTTTTTTAAAACATAATTCTTTGAGCTGAACGAAATTAGTTTGAAATGAAAATAAATGAAGTGCTTTAGAAAGTTCAACTAAATAATTAACAGTGCTGGGGAAGCTATTTTGAAAGTGTAGCATGCTAAGCTAAAAGCTAGTCATAATTTAGTCAAACTACAGTCAAGCTACTGCTTTGAAAAAGTAGTTAGCTATGCAATAAAAAAGGTAGCAAACTGCATTTAAGCTATTTATGTAGAACTTTTTTTTTTTCTTTTAATAAAGAACTAAAAAATATATCAAAGCATAATTTAATCATTTGTGACCCTGGGCCACAAAACCAGTCATAAGGGTCATTTTATTGAAATTGAGATTTATACATCATCTGAAAGCTGAATAAATAAGCTTTCCATTGATGTATGGTTTGTTAGGACAGGACAATATTTGGTCAAGATACTGTACAACTAATTGAAAGTCTGGAATCTGAGGGTGCAAAAAAATCTAAATATTGAGAAAATCGCCCTTAAAGTTGTCCAAGTGAAGTTCTTAGCAATGCATATTACTAATCAAAAATTAAGTTTTCATATATTTACGGAAGGAAATTTACAAAATATCTTCATGGAACATGATCTTTATTTAATATCCTAATGATTTTTGGCATAAAAGAAAAATCGATAATTTTGACCCATACAACGTATTTTTGGCTATTGCTACAAATATACCCATGCTACTTAAGACTGGTTTTGTGGTCCTGGGTCACATCTGTGCCTGGACAAAAAAATATAGTACATACTGTTGGACTCGAATCAGTGAATTATTTGTGAATCTGTTCATTTACATATATTGTCTGAATGATCCAATTTACTAGAATGAAACTGATTTTCCCATATTAAATATAAAAGAATGACTCTAACATTACAACATTAGATTTGAGAGAACCATTTAGAACAAACTGATTCACTAGAATGAATCTAACGTCAACACTACATATGAGAAAGAGAACAACCTTGAACAAACTGATTCACTAGAATGAATCAAACATTCCAATACTACGAGACAGAGAAAACCATTTAGAACAAACCGGTTCACTACTAATGAATCAAACATTTTAACATACAAATGAGAACCATGAGAACCATTTAGAAAAAGAAAAAAAAATCACTAAAATGAATCCAACATGTCAACATTACATATGAGAAAGATACCAATTTAGAACAAACCAACTCACTAGAATGAATAAAATATTCCAATATGAGAGAGAAAACTGTTTAGAACTAACTGATTCACTAGAATGAGTCAAACATTCTAACACTACATATCAGAGACATGATTTTTTAGGATGAACCAATTCATTTGAATGAATTAATCTTTCCAGGGCTATATATATAAGACAGAGGACCATTTAAAACAACCTGATACCCGAACAGCATTCCATTGCAACATAAGAGAGAGAGAACCATATAGAACGAAGCAACTCACCGGAATGAATCAGACTTTCCAGGACTAAATGTGAGAATGGGAACCAATTAGAACAAATTGATTCACTAAAATGAATCAAACTTTCCAACACTACAGATATACACTTTAGAACAAACCAATTTAGTAGTAACAAATTACATTCATAAAGTAATAGTGAGAATAGTAACAAGTCTTGGAAAATGTGCTAAGTTAGCCGACTCGCAAGTTTTCGAACCGCTGATGCAATTCCCTCGTCTCTGAATTCCTCATGGGAACAAAAAATAAAAACACGCCCTAGTCGCCATCAGTCAATGCTCCAAATCTGAAAGAGATAATTTTTTTGTTGTATGGATGCACTAAGATATAACGAGCAGTCAAGCCCTGCGAAAGCAGTGCCAACACATTCCCAGGATGACCCTGGCAGAAGCTCAGATGGAGTAGCTCGCCCGAGGAGTCCCAGAAGCCTCCTCGGTTGGCCTTCTTTTCATTGGGGCCCTGTCTTTGATAGTGCAGTGATTAAGAAGGCTCTGCCCCTTCATCACTCAGTTCTATTTCTAGGACAGTGACAGTGGAGGGGAGCCAGATTCTCCAGGGTTCTTCTCATCTATCTTTAACTGCCATACAGTAAATAAATAAAAGGGTCTGAGGGGCTCCTGTTTTGTTTCAGAGCAAAGAAACGATGGCAGATGGGAACGAGGCCTGCGGGCGATGGAAAACGGTGCCATGTTCTCCTCTTAAGCCCTGCACATGGAGATAGATAGATCTGAGAAGGAACTGATCTGAATGCAGCATTTTCTTGTTTCGTACAAATGTACATCTAGCTTCATGGAGCTTTTCGCTCTGATGTATACAGCAGGACACATCTAGTTTAATGCATAGCTTCTTGGCAGCATGTTGGCAAGCTGACCGGTATGTAACTGGGTAGATAAATCACTCCAGTTTTGCATTCTATTGAATAAAACATTTTATTTCAGATTTGTCCAGATTTTTCTACATGGTTTATACATTTGTTTGGCCAGTTTGACATATTCATTGCTTTTAAAATAAAACATAAAGGCATGTCAGTCTTCAATAGGCTGTTAAATATGCAATCGATGGCCATTTAACTGCATTTAAGTGACTGCCAAAACAATATAAATGCCTTATATATTATATTAATGCTGGTTATTGATCAGTGCTCTTCTTTTTTTAATTTGTAATTTAAAGTCCTGGCATAAACACAGCACAAACTTATATAATTACATAGAATACACACTACATTTCATGGATGTTTATATGTGTAAAGACAGACAGACAGACAGATAAGAAATATAATAATAATAAAATAATAATAATAATAATAATAATAATAATAAAACATATAGCCAACTGAGATATAATTTTATGTTATAATATATAACATAGATAGATAGATAGATAGATAGATAGATAGATAGATAGATAGATAGATAGATAGATAGATAGATAGATAGATAGATAGATAGATAATATATTATATATGTAAATTATATAAATTAAATATATGCTAATGTATGATGAAAAGATATAATAATCTTACTGTATATGTAAATATATTGCCAACTGAGATATAATTTTATGTTATAATATATAACAATATAAAACAATGCAAATAAAGGGATGGATGGATGGATGGATGGATGGATGGATGGATACATGTGTTATTACATATTATATTACATATTATTACAAAGGCTATTATATTATATTACATATTATTACATATTATCTTACTTGGCTTATGTCAGAAATGTAATTTGCATTTTTAATTATTACTAATTTTGATATTTACAATTTATTTTCTTTATTTGTTTACTGCATAATCCCATCCATTGTACGCACGAACACACAAATAAAAAGTAAATATAAAAAACTAATAGTAATTAAAATTGCAAAACATAAAAAATGAAAATATTACTTTGAAAATATTCATTACTTAAATAAATTAACAATTTAAAGTATTGCATAAGCTTTCCAAATATCAAATTTAAAAAATAAACACATTTTTAAACTTAATAAATTCATGTAAAAACTCACAAAATCCTTGTGACAGAATTGTATTCAGTCGTGCTTTGGACTTGCATCAGCACTCTGAGCTGTGCCACTCCTCCCTCCTCTGCTTCAGGCTCCATGGCTGAGAGCCAGTCAGGAGTGATATACTTTGTTTCACTGGTGTGTACTAATCGCCCTTCGCCACTACACAGGTAATGGTGCACGAAGGAAAGGAAAAACCCTTGTGACAGACGTTTGGGATGGTGGATGTGACGAAAGGAGAAGACAGCGCACACAGCATCAGGAAGCTGAAAGGAAAGTGGCAGGGTGATGGGGGCCGGGATAGACTGAAGATGACCGAAGCAGACAAGGTGGAGGTGCTGGGGTCTGAAAGCGGTTGGTTAGTCACAGAGGAGACCAGAGAGAGTCGTGGTGTGAGTGTCAGAGTTTGATACGCTGTCTGTCAGGCCCCGCCCCTGCTCTGGTAGCTCCAGTTCACCGGCTGACACGTGGAGCCCAGTTCTCGGAGCGCAGGTGCCTGCTCTCATGCGGCGGGGGTCATGGGAGGTAGAGGTAGACACCACGGAAAAATGGACAGTGACAAATGACAGTGCAGCCCAGGCCATCACTGGCAACTCCAATCAACTGTGGAGAGAGTGAGAACCGACTCTGTGTGCAAGCGGCCAGAGAGGCAGGTGGATGGAGGTGGATTGAAAGCGTGTTATTGATCGTGATTTTAAGTAGTCTGGCAAAATTAGTCCCATGATACACTCATCAAAGTCAACATGCAAAGTCAAAACAAGAAACCACTGATATAAAATGGAGTAACTATTGCCACTAGGGATGTGAATCGGCACTGGTTTCACGATTCAATTCGATTACGATTATCATGTCAACGATTCGATTCAATTCGATATCACGATGCATCATGATTATATCAAATTTATTTTGTGCATTTTTATTAAATTATATAAGCAGGCTACTTTTTAAAATAATTGTTAATTAATTATTTAATATATTAATTAATATATAATTAATTAATTATTGTTAAGAATTAAAAGTAAATATAGCTTCAAAACATGCAAGCAAATATAACGTAATAAAGGGGAAAAGACGATTACAAGTGATTAACAAAAAACACTTTCAGTATCTGGGAGTGCTTTAAGTATCGCAAGTTTACAGATTCCTCAGCATTATTGCCATATGATTATTACTGATGAGATCATAGACACTGGCAGCTTTAATAGACTGCATTCACACTAATGCACAGATATATTTCCACATATCAGATGTTTTGTCCTGTTCTGAAAACTGAGTGTTTACATCAATTTCGTATCACAACAGTAATGCAGTGCATTTAACCGTAACCTCGATTGAAAACAAACAAACACAAAGAGCACGTGGAAGTCTATCAGAACGTGAGTTTAGTGCATCTAACACCGTGTCCTAACTACACGCGATGCAACAAGATTCCAGTGACAAGCAATTTGTGTGTCCACACCAGACGCGACGTGACAGAACCAATCAAATATTACAGCCAATCAGAAGCGTGTGTGGGCGGGCTCTCTCTGGAAGCGCTCTGCACTCACAACGAAACGGATACGCTTATAATCTAATTCAAAAATATTAAAGTTTTTTAACATCATTAAATCTACATACTGAGTGACTGATAACATCTTTGTTATGGAATACACTCGTTGGTTCGCAGTGAGTTCACAGTTTTAACGGTCATTTTTGCTTTAATTTATTTTCAAGATCTGAGGTAAACTATCTGTTGTTGCTTTCAGTATGGCTATAAGGTCACGCAATATGATATTTAAACTCATATTAGACACGTTTAACTTTGAATAAAGCACATAATCACCAATTATCTACTGTTATATAGTTCTTATGTTGTTGTTCCAGCCGGACATCGTGGAAATAGAAACCGTTTCTAAATTAGAAATTTCGAGTGTCGCCGTCGTGGCTAGTTAGGACAAAAACTCCGATTAACATGGAAAAGATACCTTTTATCGCATGTCGCGGCGTCGCATCGCATGTAGTTAGGACACGGTGTAATACATACTGCATTCCAAACGGCAGAAATGAAAGCATATCTAAAGTAAAAGGCTAAAATAACAGTGAGTTGGAAGCACAAGCAATGCGCACGTGTCTCATAACGCATTTTCTGTGCAATGAAGCCTGCCGCGATTGTCTCTAGCGTACACACGTGCCATTTGCGGGAAAAAGCCAAGGTCAGATTTTAAAATAGAGAGTGCATTTTTAATACTCGCGTGACAAGCGAGTATGTGAATGATGTCATAGGCTATAATCGATTATGGTCTATTACTGCATCGATGCAGAATCGTTCACGTCCGCATCACGATGCATCGATGCAACGATTAATTTTGACACCCCTAATTGCCACCTAGGTGTAGACACCACAGGTCACATAGCACATTTGTCAAGTTTATAGCACTTTAAACAATAGAGATTGTTTCAAAGCAGCTTCAGAGTATTAAACAGGAAAGTAACAGAACTGCCATAAAAAAAAAAAAAAAAGAAATCAAAATTCTGCTATAAAGCAGCACCATAATAGATCTGCTTTCTGTAAATCTGTACTTCAGCAGTCCAACAGAGCAAAATAACTTATTTATAACTTACGAATAACTTAAAAACATAATGCAAATTTGATTTCACAAGGTGCTGGACCGTTTTCCAAACTGATATAACACTACATAGTATTATACAGTACATACTACTATTTTTGACATTTTATTTTCACAAATGTTATTGGAAACATTTAAGTAGGCACTTTCCTTCCATTTAATATGCTTTCTATACTCCCAGGGAAAAAAAAAATAATAAAAAAAAGTACGAAAGGTACATCACTGGGGTGGTACTTTTCCAAAAGATACACTTTTGTACCTTTTAGGTACTAATATTGCACTTTAGGTACTAATATGTACCTTTAAGGTATCCGGGTGTGGACCTTTAGGTACAAAGGTGTACCTTTTGAACCCCTAGTTACAGCTTTCGTACCTTTATTTTTAGACCTTTATTATTACAGTGCATCTATATCAAGTCATTTTGTAAATTTAATTGGATGCAGACACCAGCAGTATGACAGATGTATAACCTTCATTCAAAAGAAAAGCCAAGAACATCACACTCAGTGCTCTGGAAAGATGGAAAACATTGCATTTGCCTTTTAATTACATAATGCTAATGTCATTACACTGTCCTGGTTCAAAGTTAAGCATCACCTAAAGCTTCCTGGGCAAGGAATAAGATTTTATTTAGATACAAGGCCACTGCTAAGTGTGTGTGGGGGGGGGGGGATTTTATTCCATTCGCCCATTTGGCAGGGAATCTATCGTTGAAGGACGACAAGCAGCGGGTGCTTAATAGAATCATTTGTTCTCTTGTCCTGTTCTTTTTGTTTTAAAAGCCTCTTTTTCCTCTCTTCTTCTTCCGATGTTATATCACCAGATGAATCTCTGCATTCCCTAAAGGGTAGGTGCTGAACTCTGAAATAGCACAGCCAGTTGGAATCGTTACATCAGATAAAAATGGACGCACGTAAAATATGAATATGGTTCCAAGCCCACCAAGAATCAAAAACAAATGGATGAGACCTGTAGTCTTGTAGTCTCCCCTGTGTAACCATAAATCATGTGGATTTCATATGCTTGTGCAAAATGCAAGTAGGTTTATAGTGAAAAGAGGACAAAAAGGAAGTAGTAAGGAAAAGATATTAGGAAGGAAGAAGGAGGGAAGGAAGAAAGGAGGAATAAAGACAGAGAGAAAAACAAAAGACAGAAAATAAGTTCCATGAAGGAAGGAAGGAATAATGTAGTAGTAAGAAAGGTGGTTGCAAATAAATAAATAAATAAATAAATAAATAAATAAATAAAGAGAAAGAAAGAAAAAAGAAAACATAGGAAGGAAGAATGAAGGAAGTTGGAATAAAGGGGAAAAGAAAGTAGTGATGAAGGAAGGAAGGAAAGACGGAAAATTGAAAGAAGAAAAACAAAGAAATAAGAAACTGTAAAAAAAGGAAAAGGGATAGTAAGAAGCAGGAAGTTTGTTGGAAATCTGTAGTAAGTTTGTTGGAAAAGAAATCGGAAAGGAAAAATGAAGACAAAGGAAAGGAAAAAGGAATGAGGAAAGAAAAAAGAATGAATGAGGCAGAAAGAAAAACATAGGAAGACAGAAAAAATGGAAGAGAGAAGGAAAGGAAAAAGAATGCAGGGAGGAAGGAAGGAAGGAAGGAAGGGAAATAAATTGGAAGGGGAATGGAAGGAAAAAAATAAAGTACAAAGGAAGGAAGGAAAAAATTGGAAGGGGAAGGGTAAAATAAAGTACAAAAGTAGGAAGAAAGGAAGGAAGGACAAAATTGGAAGGGGATGGGAAGTATGAAGGTAGGAAGGAAGGAAGGAAGGAAGGAAGGAAGGAAGGAAGGAAGGAAGAGAAATAAATTGGAAGGGGGATGGAAGGAAAAAATAAAGTACAAAGGAAGGAAGGAAAAATTGGAAGGGGAAGGGTAAAATAAAGTACAAAAGTAGGAAGGAAGGAAGGAAGGAAGGGAGGAAACTGGAAGGGGAAGGGGAAAATAAAGTAAAAAAGTAGGAAGCAAAGAAAAAATGGAAGGGGATGGGAAGTATAAAGGAAGGAAGGAAGGAAAAACTGGAAGGGGAAGGGAAAAATAAAGTAAAAAATAGTAGGAAGGAAAGAAAAAATTGGAAGGGGATGGGAAGTATAAAGGAAGGAAGGAAGGAAAAACTGGAAGGGGAAGGGAAAAATAAAGTTAAAAAAGTAGGAAGGAAAGAAAAATTGGAAAGGGATGGGAAGAGAGGGAAGAGAAGGAAGGAAGGAAGGAAGGACGGAAAAACTGGAAAAGGAAGGGAAGGGAAAAATAAAGTACAAAAGTAGCAAGGAAAGAAAACATTGGAAGGGGATGGGAAGTATGAAGGAAGGAAAGAAAAACTGGAAGGGGAAGGGAAAAATAAAGTGAAAAAAGTAGGAAGGAACGAAAAATTGGAATGGGGATGGGAAGTATAAAGGAAGGAAAGAAGGAAGGAAGGAAGGAAGGAAAAACTGGAAGAGGAAGGGAAGGGAAAAAATAAAGTAAAAAAGTAGGAAGGAAGGAAAAAATTGGAAGGGGATGGGAAGTACAAAGGAAGGAAGGAAGGAAGGAAGGAAGGAAGGAAGGAAGGAAGGAATTGGAATGGGAATGGAAGGGAAGGGAAGGGAATGGAAAAATAAAGTACAAAAGTAGGAAGGAAGGAAGGAAGGAAGGAAGAAAAAGAAAGAAAGAAAGAAAAAAGAAAAAGAAAGAAAGAAAGAGTAGGAAGGAAAGTACAATGAAGAAACAAAAAAAGCTGCAAAGGGTAAGGGAAAAAAAAGAAATTAAGCTAGTTGGAAGACAACGCAAGTAGAAAGAACAAACAAAGGACCTAAAGAAAGACATTTGTTTGACGGTGCGACAATGAAATGGGTCATTCCCAGCTACAAAGGCGGAAACATAAAGAAATGCTTTATATGGCAGGTTTCACAGTAAAGCAAACTCAGCACTACACCTAGTGAGGTCAGAATCAAATCACTCCTGTGAAGCAGCAAGGCCAGAAACTGAGGAGAGCTGAAGAAAGAGAGAGAAGAGAGAGAGAGAGAGAGAGAGAGAGAGAGAGAGAGAGAGAGAGAGAGAGAGAGAGAGAGAGAGAGTGTGTGTGTGTGTGTGTGTGTGTGTGTGTGTGTGTGTGTTGGGAGAGATTGGTTGCTGTAGTCACTGCAGTTCAGCCATCTACAATCAATCACCGATTACCACCCTTGTCAATGAGAACAAATGAGGTCACACACTGGTCCTCTTCCTCATCTCCTCTTCATTATACTTTTCAAAAAGATCGGTAATTATAACCCGAACACAGACATAAATCAAGCATACCGCATGTTAGAAGTAAAAACACAGAATGAACAATCTCCAGCTGGTGTCACACTAGCTGAAGTTTAATCGGGTTCTGCTAGCACACAATCTCTCATTAGATGCACTGGAGCAGTATAGATGAGGGAAACGAAACTAAGGAGGTCTACAGAACCATTTGTCATTTCTGATCATGGGTCAATCTCTTAAAAAACTAAAGCTTGAGATGAACTAACTTGGCATGTTTTGTATGCCAGGTGATAATAGCATAAATGCTAACATTTTTTGAAAAGGACCAAACAACTGCCTGGAAAAATTAATTTGAGCAGTTTCTCATCAATACAACACAGAGCGTTAGCCAAGAAGGGATATCATCTTCATCATAAGTGGGTAAATTTTATTTAAAAAAATAAATAAATAAAAATACAAATAAAAATAAAATCTTATTATAAATACATAATACCATTTTAAAATCTATGAATCTTTAAGCAGATTTAATAAAATAAATAAAATAATCAATTATTACATTTATATATTTCCATATAAATACATTGCAATAACCACAACAACAGCAATAGCAATAACACTCCTAATAATAATAATAATTGATATTATTATTAGTAGCAGTAGTAGTAGCAGTAGTAGTAGTAGTAGTAAAAATCTATATGATGTGATGTCAGAAAATAAATAAATAATTAATCATTCTTTATATAAAGCAGAGTGGCATCCGTTTCAAACACACTTTTAATTGACTAAGACACAATGGGACGTCTTTGAGGGAGGGGGGGAACACATCAGCAAAGAGTTAAAAACAAAAATCATGCAGACATACATAAATCACAGGAAGTGTGATGTGCTATTGATGTTTTAGGATCACTTAGTCTTCAATGAGCAATATGCTTTGAGTCAAATTAAATAGACTGCCACAAGTAACCTGAAGCAAAGCATTTGAGCTCCATATCCACAGAAATGAAGTCTAGAAGTGCAGAACTATGGCTGTCTATTTTTATTGAACCAGAAGAATGAATGCAGGCACTGGAGCTACAGATCTCTCATATACACACACATATACTTTACACACATATTCTTTCTCAGATGTAAGGACTTCTAAGGGAGAGAGAGAGAAAAAAAAAAAAGAAGAAGCCTTTTCCATTTGTGTGAGAGCCCTGCTGTCAGATTTAAGATGGTAATAATGGGATCTCACTGCGAGCCCTCAGAGAAAGTTTAACTCAGACGTAAGATGCGGGCTGGAATAAGAATCAGGAGACGGAGTGTTTTAAACACCCTGCGGTCCTGCTATAGAGAGCCAGCGAGACTGGACCCAGATCTCTCTTATCTTTGCTTCAATCTCCACCAGGAAGCATTTGAGGATACAACACAGAAAGTGATGTACCTCCAATAATTTCCAAAATGGAGACAAAAAGCGCTATCTACTCGAACAGCTTCATTTACAAGCACTTCAGAAATATACTAATGTTTTTTGAAGGACTTTGCGCGTTCCCTGGACCGAATCTTTTTCTTTTCACCACAGGAGTAGATTAAGATTATTTACGCCTCAGTTCATGTGAACAACTCTCATTCATCGCATTGGATGAGAACCAAAAGAATAATGTAAGAAGTCTCAATACCAGAGTACAAACAGCTTTTTCCACCGCTCTCAGCCCAGACAGTCGGACAGAAAGGGCTACTGTTTGATTTCGAATAAAGGAATAATAAAAACGCTGAATAGGGTGACAGTAGGCCACATTTTATCCCCAGGCGCTTGCGGCTTTGAGGTCAGACTTGAGGGCAAAAGTAGGCACAAGGCCAAGAAATGAACTCTGATACTATAGCAGAATTTAGCAGAATGCGGGATTGTGGTAAAGCTGTCTACAAGAAACCAATCATTTCAAAAACTAGAACCATTTTATTCCACAAAACAGCAAATTCCTGTATATACAAATGTAAAATGTACTTATATGTTACATATTTAATATAAATATAGAATATACACATATCTAGAATTATACATGTATTATACATGTATCTAAATTCATAAATACATAAAAATCAGTAATTAAATATTAATTAGTATGTTTATTATTATTTTAATAACTGGCAATGATATAGTTTAATATGAAAAAATATTTATATTTAAAGAGCCAAAAGTAAAAATAAAATTTGTACTTTGCTTAAAATATGAATTATTATATGAATTATTATCTCAATATGTAACATATAATTGATTTCATACAATAAATAACTAAAAGTAACATTATAATTATAAAATAAATAGAATTTTAATTTTTATAAATTCAAATTTTATTTATATATAATTATATAAAAAATAAAATTTAATACAATTACATTTGCTCATAAATCTATTTCACACACACACACACACACACACAAAATAAATTAGTAAATAAATATAAATATATATAAACACAGCATGTCTATAAGCATAATAACATGCAGTGCCATTTATGTTAAACAACAATTGAGTGACTGAAAGATTTAAAGAAAGTGTCAGATGCAAATTATGCAACCTAATGTTCATAAGAACCCAACAATAAGCCATGGTTCATCAATGTACGCTTTATACTGACTCCAAATAACAGGCTTCAAGCAAACCAAAGCACAACAATCATCTTCCTTTAATTTGCTGGAGACCCAAACAGCCGGAACGAGTCGGATCAAGCCGGAACCGGTAGCCGGACTTCTTCCAGCACCATCAAGATCTCCCCTGCCTCGTCCATTCTCTTGCTTAATTCCACATCCGTTTACGTTATCGGCTTAATCTCCAATTAATTAGCTTTGTTAAAAAAGGATTGAGAGTTCTCGCTTTCTGTCAACAAAAGTGGGGGGTAACAGACGGAAAAGGGTGGGAGGGTATAAAGGGATTGGTGGAGAGAAGAGACAAGGGTAGCGGTTGTAAAACACGGTAGAAAGAGAGGGGGGGGATGAAGAATGTCCCTGTGGGAACCAAAGTGAAACGGAGAAAGTCAATGAACATGGCATCGTACCAAGGCAAGACACAGTCAGCCAACACGGCATGCATTCATTTCGAGCTCTGTCTGCACTGTACTCTGACACCAGACAGAGCCACTGATTACATTCCAGATGATGGTGAATGAAAAATACAACATGGCAAGAGGCTCCGGGGACCGAAAGCATCACATTAATTATCTCTTTGATACACGAGCATTTGTGTTGGTTGTAGTGTAATTGGTGTTGCACGGTTCCACACAAGTCTACATGTCAACGTAATGTTCATTACTAAGCCACTATATGATATCCGGATGACTCATACTCATAACGACTGAGATGTCAAGGGGGAAAATTTGAAATTTCTGGGTTTCATGTCATCGCTGGTATGCAAAACAGGGTTGTTTCCCACTGCTACGGCTAAAAAAGCAGCCAAAATGCATCACGGGTAGCCAAACCGACTGCGCTTTGGAGGATTCTGAGAGGAGAGAGGAAAACAACAACCCTGCCAAACCCATCGGAGAATCAGGAAAGCATGACTAAGCCTAGCATCCCGCCATCCCAGCACATAACCAAGGCGACGGCTAACTATGGCGTCCGCTAACCGCTCGCCAGCAATGCATAGGCTTTGGACTTCAGACAAACCCAAGGGTCCACCAGCATAGTGACATATGAATCCTATTTAGAGACCAAAAGCATGGCTGAAACTCCATCAGGCTCATTATTCCTTGAAATCGGTAAACACGACACCCATTAATCAACGATTAAAGATGTACATACATGTCTGGACTCCCAAAGAAACATTTGCTAAATCCAACCCGATTTTGCCTTGCCGAACACTTTAAAATATCAAATATCCAAAAACCAAGAAGCTCAACTCAAGAGTTTGATTCAGAGCACATTGTTAAAATTAGCATAGCGTTTTAGCGTTTCCCTTCTTCCTACAAACCACAGTTGTTGGTATAAAAAATGAGTCAGTTGATGTCACACTTACAGTGCCTTGCGAAAGTATTCATACCCCTTCATTTTTTTCACGTTTTGTTATGTTGCTGCCTTATGTTAAACTGCTTTTAAATTACTATTTTTCCACACCAATCTATACTCCATACACCATAATCGTAAAGAAAAAAACAGGTTTTTAACATCTTCGCAAATTTATTAAAAATAAAAAACTTAAATGATTCCATTGCGTAAGTATTCATACCCTTATCTGGGACAGTTGGAATTTAGCTCAGGAGCATTCATATTGCTTGTAGATGTTACTACACTTTGAGTGGAGTTAACCTGTGGCAAATTCAATTGAATGGGTATGATTTGGAAAGGCACACGTCTTAATAAAAGGTCTAACAGCTGATAATGCATATCAGAGCAAAAATCATGCCCTGAGGTCCAAAGAACTGCCTGTAGAGCTCAGAAACAGGGTTGCGTCAAGCCACATATCTGGGGAAGAGTCGAGAAAAAAAAATTCTGCTTCACTGAAGGTTCACAGAAGCATGTAGTCTCTGTTACCCTTAATGGAAGACATTTGAAACAACCAGGGCTCTTCCTAGAGCTGGGCTCCTGGCCAAACTGACCAAATGATAGAGAAGGGCTTTTGTTGGTGTGGTGACCAAGAACCTGATGGTCACTCTAGTTGAGCTCCGTGATCATATGTGGAAACAGGAGAAACCTACAGAAGGACAAACATCACTGCAACACTCCACCGATCTGGGCTTTATGCCGGTGTGGCAAGACTCAATCCTCTCATCAGTGAAGACACATGAAAACACTCTTAGAATTTGCAAAAAAGCACCTAAAGGACCCTCAGACTGTGAGAAACAAGATTCTCTGGTTTGATGAACCTCAATTCCAAGCATCATGTTTGAAGCAAACCAGGCACTGCTCATCACCTGCAGAGTACCATCCCAGAAGTAAAGTGTGGTGGTGGTAGCCTCATGCTGTGGGGCTGTTTTTCAGTGGCAGGGACTGAGGGACTCATTAGAGTCAAAGAAAACCTCAATGCACCAAAATATTGAGATAGCCTTAATGAAAACCCAGTCCAGAGCATTCAGAACCTCAGACTGGGCAGAAGGTTCACCTTCCAACAGGACAATGGACCTAAACGCACAGCAAGAGTGCTTTATAGACAACTCTGTGAATGTCCGTGAGTGGCCCAGCCACAGCCTGAGCTTGAACCCAATCAAATATTTCTGGAGAAATCTGAAAATGTGCATCTGCCCCCATCCAACCTGACAGAGCTTGAGAGGTGAAGAGGTGAATAGAAGAATGACAGACAATTGCCAAATGCTGATGAGCAAAGCTTGTCGCATCAAACAAAAAAGGCTTGAGGCTGGAAGGGTGCTTCAGCTATATATTTAGTTAAGGGTATGGATACTTATGCAATGTACTTATTTCAGTTTTTTATTTTTTAATAAATTTACAAAGTTGTGACAATTTTGTTTTTGCTTTGTCAATATGGTGTACGAAGTGTAGATTGATGTGGGGAAAAAAAAGTAATGTAAAGGAGTATAACATAAGGCAGCAACATAAAAAAAAAACATGAAAAAAATGAAGTGGTATGAATACTTTCGCAAGGCACTGTATTCACTAATAACGCAATGTGCCAAGTTTCCCGCTGAATAGTTTACACTGGCTTACCTTTCATGCCAAACTTTGAGCGTCTGCCATATTTGTTGATTAGCACAAACATAACGACAAGGAGAACGCAAGCGAAGCCAGCCAAGCCAACCGCAATCGACACCTAGAGAAGCAGGAAACACAACATTTCATTTATTTGAAGGGCCAAAATTTATGTAAACCTAAGACAGATTTATGTAAACCTAAACTTTGCTTAGCTTTATTAGGTTAGCAGTGATATAGGATTACTGTATGTTTGGAACTGATTATTAGCACACTTACCCCTAATGAAAATTAACCATGGTTTTATTGTAGTAAAAGTGTAGTAACCATGGTTTTTTGGCATATTGGTTACCTTTTGTAAAACCACAGTTTTACTACAGTAAAAATACCATGCTAACTAAGGTTAGTGTAGCAAAACCATGGTTAATTTGTGGTTACCATGGTTAAACTATATTAACCATGTTTTTGTTGTTGTTGTTTTTGTTGTATTTTGTAGTAAAACCATGGTTAATTGTTATAAGGGACTGCACAGTATAAACAATTTTTTGCCTTCTAATTAAAAGAAAATGCATCACTGCTGAAAAAAAAAAACAATAGAAACCATCACAAAATTTGTATAGGTTTTACTGGTTATAATGGGAATTTGTATTGGTTTTAATGGAAACTGTAATGGTCCCCGTTTGTCTCTACTGGTAATTGGTCACCTTCTGTTGGTGGCTTGTTAAAACCATTAAATCCTAGAGAAATATGTCCCAAAACAGACTACAGGCAACAATTTTTTGAAGGTTAAAAGTTGATGGTTTGTCATGTTTGTAATGGTATTTGTAGTGGAAACCATTAGAATATCTGTGATGGTTTCTATTGTTTTGTTTTTTTTTCAGCAGGGATGATAAATACTACTCAATGTAAAAGGCTAAAACGAACATTAGCATGCCACACTGATGTCATTTTGTCTCATCACTGTGTATATTTCATTCCCACAGTAAATTTTTAGCTATTCTGACTATTTAATCAAAGCCTGTGCAAAAAATGTCTTAACTAGTGGCAAATGGATCAAATAATGGGTCTCATTCACAAATTTGTGACGAAAGGCTGTAAAGAAAAAGTTTGTGTGTAAAGGCCTTATATGGAGAAGGTTTATGAGTGTTTCATGCAAATGGCTAACCTCATTTAGCCTATTAGAATACTACAAATTAGAACAAATTCATGTGGCAAGGCATTTGTTGCAGAAACGTTTGGTGAGAAGTTCTCATGTGCGTACAAATATGAAATAATCCTCGCAATTATTAGTGAATGAAATGCACTGAGTCTAGTAAAAAGTCGCTTCCATTCTCATTAAGCACAGTGGAATGAAAGGTCAAGTCAAGCGCATTGCATCGTGGGAAACTGTATGCTCGGTTGCATAAAGACAGTAGCAGGTATTTGTACGCATAGAGAAAATTTGTATTCTGTTTCCATTCTACACACTGCAGAAATAGTAGCATGCTAGCATGCTATAACTTTAGCTTGATTCAAAACATGTCTTACTTGTTAATATAATAACTTGTAATCTAAAACGATTTTTAAAATCTTTTTTACAAGGGAACTACAGTACAGGAATGACATAACTAGCAACTTAAAATGTGTCAAATAAATATTTCTATCTAATCTCTTGTGTCTTGCACAGGAGGAAAAATGCAATTTTATAGGAAACCTATGAAGCGTGTCTTGACTTGTTTATATGATTTGTATTGATGTTGATGCTGTAATCATGAGAGGTTTATGTAATTGGAGTCATAAGTTGCATATGGCAGCAGTAGCTTTGATAAATTGCATGAAAAGAGAAGTCCAAAGCATATAAAAGAGAAAAAAAAAAAATATTATAATAATAATTCAGGTTAGGTGTTGTAAGACAGAGATAGCGGCACAGCCAAGATACACTTCCTTACGGGAAATACAAAGCGTACAACTTAATATAATGTCTAAATGCTGCAGATGAACACCAAATAAAGACAATAAACAATAAATCAAAGCAGTCAAAGTGCTTGAATAAAGCTATCTGAAGCAAAAAAAGCTTTTCCCTGTAATTAGGACCTCCAAACAATCGAGGGCCATGCTCACTCTTTGTGTTGGCGCCGGAGTCCCTATTAAAACCTTCAGATGAGAATATAATCTCTATCCAGTCAATTATAGCACAAAGATGAAGAAAACTACTTTTTAAGCAGCTGTAAAACACAGAAGCCACAAGGGAACCACCAGATAGGAGGTAGAGTGTGAGGGGGAAAAATGCACAAAAAGAAAATGGTTTAGAATAGTTTGTTTTCGACACCACTGCCGTGTGTTCCTGGGAACAAGATGTTCAAGAAACCTCATTATACTTCATATGGGTGCTTTCGATCTCAGGAGAAAAAAATAAAACAACACTCACCCCAAATGTGTCCTCTTCAGGCCGATGTGTCATGGTTGGAATAGCTGTCGGAGTCGGACTCACTAGAAAACAAACAAGAGTGTAGTGGTGTTCAGAAAAAGAGAAAAAAAAGATAGTTTTGAACCTTTTGATGATAAAAAAAAAAATACTACATAGACATACTGTACATTACTGTGACCCCAAAAAGAGTAAATGACTTATGTTTTCACCTTGTGCTTTGATCATTTCAGATGCATCCTTGCTAAAGTATTAATTTCTTTTAAGAGGTGTAATATATATATATATATATATATATATATATACATACACAAAAGTTTTGAATGGTAGTGTGTATATAAAATTCTTAAAATTATAATTCATTTGATAAAAATGTAATACAAATAATTTAATACAAAAAGGTAAAATTATATGTCTAATGTTATGCTAAAAATTAAAAAAGTTTGTTATATTAAAATATTTATTTTAAAAAAAAACTTGGAACGAATGAATGAATGAATGAATGAATGAATGAATATTTTTTAAACCTTTGTGGGGAAAAGTAAAACCACAAAATCGTGAAAAAGTAAATACAATACATATTTAAATAAATAAATATAAATAAATACATGTTTTTTTTGTTTGTTTTTTGGGGTATAAATGCTCATTTTTAACAACCATTCTAATTAACATATGACAACTAAAAATGTCCAAATTCTGTTCATCTTATAATTTTCTTTCTTTATTTATAATATGTATTCCTAAATACATTTTGGAACCTATGTATAAGTAGCATAGATTTGATTTCCCCTCCATGTCATTTTCAATTAATTTTCACTAACTACTAATCCACTGACTTGTTATTAAAACAGACCATAACGTAATTGGTTTTGTCAAACCAGCCTTTAAAAGGTGATGGATGTATTATATGTTTACTCAGAGTAACTGTTTTAAGACTTGCTCTTGGAAAGCTTACTTCATGCAGAATTGATCTCCAACACACCTGCCTGGTGTGCCAAGTTTCTAGTATCCAAAGACCTTGATTTTCTGGTTCAAGTCTGGAGCTAAAATCAGCTGGAAGGTGGCCCTCCAGGAACAGGACTAGACAACCCTGGTTTTAAGAGAACCTTCGGGGATTATTCACTAAATATGTCTTGGGGCAAATACTGTTTGATTAGACCCGTTTTTTGCAAGGTTACTGCCATTTCGACAGGGAGTCCGATCCCAGATTAAGCTGCCGCTATTATTCATGTAGTAGCGAACAAAAGCCTTAGGCTGTTCTTATTTTTCTGTTTTTTACCTCGACGGAGGGTCGTGTGTATAGCCTGATACTTCACACTACAGCCATCTAACTTCATTCAGAGCTCTGACAGTAACAATCTGTCATTCTCACAGTTTCCATGCCTCAACTTGATTGAATATGGTAAACTAGAGTGATATCAGTGTAAGAAACATTCTCGTGAAAGTCAATAACTGTCCCTCGGACAGTTTTTGTGGAAAAGGATCAGATTTTTCTCCCATAGTGACAGATATCGGTCACATTATGCCAAAAATACAAAACAGGTCTAATAACAGCATGCCCAGCTATGGCGGCCGGCCATCTGAGAATAAGGCCAAGGTAATTGTTTGGAGGGTAGTTGTTTGTTCAGTGCACAGACCAAATTACTTCTTTCTAAATCATTCTTTGTTTTAGGATAAACAAAAATAATGAATAAGTTACAAAAATACATGCAGCAAACAATTAAAGGGAGAAACTCACCATAATCAGGGTAGTCTACAGAGAAAAGAGGGAAAAAACACACAGTGGTATATAATTACTAGATGTGAATATGTCGAGATCAGCTCTAAGGACTCTTGTGAACACATTTTAAAATGTTATTATACTGTGATCAGCATTTACCCTTCAGTGCATTTCTTGTGCAATTATGGTAATGTTAAAATATGAGAATTTAATATGAGAAATAATTGCAATATTTAACATGCAATTAAACATTATACTGATGTGAAATCAGACATGAGGGCATCATATGATCTGCATGTATATATGTTCATGTGCACACAATATGCACACAATAACAGTGTCGTAATGTCTAAAATTAATGAAAACACTAGTATAAATATATTTCATGCTCTTTTCTAATGTAATAAAAACATAAATGATGAATACACTACTACTGCTTTTTTAAATGTTTTTTAATTAAATCTCTTATGCTCACCAAGACAGCATTTATTTGATCATAAACACAAAAAAAGTAATATTGTGAATATTGTGAATAGTCATTTATTTATTTTTAACATATTTCAAGATGTAATAATCATTATTAATATGTAATAATCATGTAATAATAATCATCACACTCATGATGAATACACTATTATTGCTCAAAATTTTGGTGTCAGTACCATTTTTTTATGTTTTCGAATGATATCTCTTATGCTCACCAAGACTGCATTTATTTGATCATAAATACTGTATATAAATAAATAAATAAATAAATAAATTGTGAAATCTTACTAACATTTAAAATAGCCTTTTTTTTAATTTTAACATTTTAAAATGTATTAATCATTATTAATATGTAATAATCATGTAATAATAATCATCATAATACTTAATTTATTAAATAGCATAATCTCAGTTTTTATGTGTGTAGTATCAGACAATTCACCGTCACTTTACTTATACGTACCTATTTAAACCACAGACTGAACCTAAGTTTTCCAGTTTGATGCTGCACACACTCACACACACACACACACACTTATGCCCACTGTAGCATCACCCCAAGCAATGTGAACTTTCGAAGTGAGGGTCTGCATCTATATTTATCTATAATCCTGGTGGATTCTCACCTTGGGTGTTAATAAGTTATTCAGGCAGGGCCTTTAACCGACATCCAGTCTGTTCTGTTTCTCAACACGGCATCTGTGACCTAACAGCTCTAATCATAGAAACCCTCCTCGTATGCTTGCACCAGTACAAGAGAACTTGACTTTTATTTCCCACAGGTGGAAAATCAACATAGGACTTTCTGCAGGTATGATAACACTTAGAGTCACATTAGCTGCTTTTGCATTACTTTTGTCCACTCTCATGGAGAAAAACACTTTCATTTGTATGTGACAGATCACTCATTGGGAAAACATTTTGTAACTATAGGTTTTAGAATAACAAGCAATGTAATCGAGTCACATACCATCAAAAGGTGGCCGCAGGAAGTGGGCGTACACAGTTTTGACGGCTACACCAAGGAAGTTGCTGGCCTCCAGCGTGTAATTGCCATTGTTGTGGTGTGTGGGGTTTTTGAACATGAGGCACCCCTCTAGATTGTCCTGATAGACATCCATCTCTGGATGGATGTATTCAGTCGGCTTGATCTCCTCGCCCTTATAGTACCAGCGCAGGGTGGGCAGAGGGTTTGCACGCACCGTGAAGATCATACACGTGTCGTGCCACTTCTGCGGCTCCTCGAACTTAATGATAACAGGAGGGACTGCAGGAGAGAAATAAAATACTTTTTTATACAGAAAGGATTAAGTACTTTGTACCACCATCCAACATAAATCCATAGACCAATGAGCATGGATTATCTTAAACCGTGTTTATGCATGAGTGGGACTTTGGCCTCTGTACAGACAGGTGGTCCATACGGATATTTGTTTGATCCGCTATCCTGCCTCTTGGACAGGAAGATCCCAGGTTAACTGCCTGGCTGGTCATCAAGCATTTGGACGAGCGGATGTTTCATGGAATAGAGGAGCAGAGCCAAAGGTGGGAAACAACTGCAGCCCATAAAAGTTTCCTTCATCTTTTCCACCCACCGCATGTTTGACGGTAACTGTCAGCAATTATGTAAATATGTCAAACGTTCATATTAAACGTTCATCAGGGATCAAATCAGTGGTTAATTCAATTCACTGTGTCATTTCTACTCACATGAATACAGATATTTTCACTAATTTCTTCTAGAATAAGTTATTTTAAGCTATTAATATAATAATATTAATAAATAAATATAATACAGTACTATTCAAATGTTTGTAGTCCACATGACTACATCTAAAACTTTTAATTCATTGACATCCTATATTTTTGATGATTATTCTCTAGTCTCAACACCAGAGATTATGAGAGACAAACAGAGAGAGAAAGAGAGAGAGACTGACTGACTTTCTCTTATTTCCACAGATTTTGCTGCTCTAAGCAAATCTTACACGGTCAATAGATATTGAGTGTGGGAAGAATCATGTTACACTCTTGTTGGCCAACACCATTCAGTATAAATGTAAATACAGATACAACACTGCAACCTCACATTACGTTGTAATTGTATCTAGCTGTGTTCTTATAAGGTGTTTAATTGCCTTACTTCATTCCAAGTGGGCGGAAACAGCTGTTGCTGGATATTGTGTTGTTGTATTGTGTTTTCTTACTGTAAACACAGTTCTTTTTCATTGTTCCATTTAGTTTAATTAATGGCAAAGCATCACAGGCTTACCAGGTGAATCTGACAACAGTTGAATTAATATTTTAATTACTATATTATGTTTTTGTGGCACATTGTGAAACATAATTTGAGTTCTAAAATAGTTTTAACTAAGCAAAAAGGATGAGCACACTGGTTAGTCTGCTGTGGAGTTAAGATTTATGTACTAGTTTGGTTTAATTAGATAAACTAAAGTTTCATTATCCTGTTGTGTTTTTTGGTAGAGTCACATCTTTAAGGCACTGTTTGTCTTTGTTCTCAGTCTTTTCATTGTCTTTTTTGGATTTGTTTGGTTATTGTTTCTCAGGGGTAGGATTTATATGTTTGATTAGAGGCATAGTTTCTTTTCGCCAATTTTCCTGAATTGCTTATTGCCTCAGGATTGTTGTTTCTTTCATTTTCTTTTTCATTTAGGACATTATTTTTGCATGCCTGCCCCTATATGGGAAAAATAAACTTCCTTTTTTTCTTACCGCTAAAATGCAATGTGCATTGATTCTTTTTTCCAAGTGTAATATAAGGCACAAAACACATTTTGAGTGAACAAAAACTGGAACGTTTTCAAGTTTCTGATTCCCGTATACCATTCCCAACACACAAACACAGAAAATACACCACCTAACTCTGCCACAAAGCAATCACATGTAGTCTACTCCACACTGAAACATGATAACATTGATAAATCTCTCTAATATTTCACTTACAGCCTTTTTTTGTGTGAAAAGTCCAGATGAAGAACAGCCCTCACTTTCATAGATCAATAAACTACACAAATGACTTTCCTACAACACGCTGGGTTGTGTACTGTAGAACCTGAGATTTCTTTTTTCTTTATTTTTTTTTTTTTTTTGTTGTAGGAGTAGGACTGTTTCTGGTGAAGCAATTTGTCATTATTTTATAACAAATTTCATTTTCATTTTTTAGAATTTGATTTGACAAAGCAGTCATTTGCACAAGAATGGCTAGATTAAAATACTACAGTGAACTAATATACAAAACAACATTTAAAAGGCAGTATGTAATTTCTGTGCCACTACCCAGCAGGCACAAAACAGGCACACAACGTCATAAGACGTTGATATTTGGTTAAATTTTGGTTGCGACATCGGGTGACCAAAATTCAACGTAAATTCAACGTCTAATGTCAATGTTAAATTGATGTCCAATACCGACGTCAGCTGACGTTGAGATTTTGTTGTTTTTAGGTTGTGCAACCAAAATCCAACGTTAAGTCGACGTCAAATATTGACGTCAACCCGATTTTCATTTTCAACCAAAATGCAACGTCTGTCCGACGTCATGTCCAACCTCAACCTGACGTTACATAGACGTCTGGTGCCTGCTGGGTAACATCACTAAACAGAACTACAAAACCATCCAACCCGATCTCATGAGAAAACCTCAATATGTTTCACAAGGTGGTGATTTCGTATGATTTCATAACATGATTTGTATGGAAACAATTTTTAGGGAGAGAAAAAAAAAATGTAAGCATGAAGCGCCAGTGGGAGTAAGCAGGACATACGGAAACATACAAATAAGATTATACAAATTCATAAGAATCATCTACCAATTCACTAAAATGTAAAATAGTTACAAATTGCCATAAAACTGTGTTAAAACAATCTGTTGTCAAACAGGTTTCCAAAACACCCTCTTTCTCTCTCTCTGCCATTGGTCAGTAAGTCAGGTAGCTCCACCCCAAACTCACACTATTGGCTGAGCCAGTTGCTATGCTGGGCAGGTCGGAATCCTAAAACAAACAGAAATGTTTTGAAAGCCCAAAAGAATCACAGTGTTTACACTTTTGAGCAAAATCAACTGCCACAACAGCTTACTTTTAGGTGCCTACATTTTAAGCTAGACTAATAGAAAGTATTTTAATAACAAAAATTACACACTTCACCTCTACCTTGCTATAGCATTGATTCTGCGTTTCCCAGAGCCATTTCGATCAATAGTACTCACTACTTCCAAAAAAAGAAAAAGCTTTCTGGTGTTCTTCCCTCCCTAAACGCCTACCTTTAAAATAAAAGGCAATACAAATTAAGAAACTGAGTTGATAGCCATGAGGCACAGTAGCAAGTGACAGTAACAAGCTAAAGAGGCAGACAAAGCCAGTTCAGTGAGCTAGACAGAGGCAGAATTGGCACGTTAGAGGCAGTGAGGCTGAATGTAAAGGTATTCGAGAGGTGGAGAGCAAGAAAAGAGGCACTTACACTGCACTGAAAGCTGTATTGAGGCATTAGTCATCCCAACTATATTCTCTGCAATGCAGGTCAGCATGAAGCTGTTATCATCTCGGCTGACGTTGACCAGAGTTAAGTTGATGGAGTGGACATTCGGTGGATATTGATTGGACTGGAAGAGAGGAGGACACAATAGCTTTTGGAAACACAACCAAGCTTGCAGAGATTCAACGAATGGTTTATGGTGCAAACCAGCCACTGTAAGGATCAAGTGAGTCATTTAATAGATCTAAGATTGAGTAAATGCCAAATTTAATTTTAAACATAAAACCAGACTGTTAGGGATAGACGTATAGTCCATTTAAAAAGGTATTACTGACTATCCAGCCACAAAAAAGCACATATTGCTGGTTTTAACTGGTTTAAGCTGGTTTAGTTGGCCTCTCAACTATTTTTCAGCTTGTTTAGACCCATGTTTTCCAAAGTTGTTTTGTCTGCTAAATTAAATATGCCATCTACCTTGACTTAGATCCTTATAAGGTGCATAAAATGCATATGTATTGCTTGTCAAAAGGCCACAAGCAAAAGTCTGCCTTACTTGGTGTGTGTTTATGGAGTGCAGTCCACCAACAGTCCAGTCCACTTCCGGTACCGGCACTCCTGACCCATTACAGGTGATTGTGACCCTGTCACCTTCTATCACCGTCAGGTTACTGTGACTTACGCTGATTTCTGGCAAATCTTGTTGGGAAACAGACAAGCAGTTACAGTATGAAAAGAAGAGAAGGCATTTATGCTTTTTAACATAAATATGTGCAAGTGAATCTAAATAAGTAAAATAGCTGAGCTCTATTGACAGCATTTGTGGCAAGAATTTCATTATGTCATTAATGTGGGCACAGAAAATAATTTTGATTCATCCCTTACTTTAAAAAACGCCTTTTTAAGGTCGTGACATTAAAGCACTGGCTATAATTTTACACAAACAACATCAGGAAGCAATTCTACAACACTAGACTCATGCTAAAATGCATAACTGTTTAAGTTTTAGAGCTATTTTAAGGAACTTTTTCCACAAAATTAGAAAAATATACATATACATATTTTCTGTGGTAATCAAAATTGCCACAAATGCCAAAAATGACCTCAATCCAAACCTGTATGACTTTATTTTGCAGAACATGAAAGGGGGATATTTTGAAAACATCTGTTTTTGTCCATACAATGAAAGTCTATGGGGTACAAAACAACATTGGACCATTTTGTTGGAAAATATCTTTGGTAACACTTTAGTATAGGGACCAATTTTCACTATTAACGAGTTGCTTATTAGCATGCCTTTTATTAACATATTGACTGTTTATTAGTACTTATAAAGACATATTCTGCATGGACATATTCTACATCCTTAATCCTACCCAATACCTAAACTTAACTACCTTACTAACTAATAATAAGCATCAAATTAGGAGTTTATTGAGGCAAAAGTCATAGTAAATGGTTTGTTAATAGCAAGATTTGGACCTTAAAATAAAGTGTGACCATATCTTTTGTGTTCCACAGAAGAAATAAAGTCATACAGGTTTGGAATGACATGAGGGTGAGTAAATGATGACAGAATTGTCATTTTTGGGTGAACTATCCTTTTAGCTTGTATTTAACCCAATACATTTCTTTAATGGCAACCACAATTTTCAGAAAATGTCCCGTACCACAGTGTGAGATGTTCATGAGCTGTAGAGGAATCTTGGAGACTCCGTTGTTGCAGAACAGCTGCTGGTTATGGAGCCCGGCTTCGCCTCGCTGCTGCCACAGCTGGATCCAACGGATATTGCAGCTGCAGTTAAACACCACACCTTCCAGTTTCCTGCCACAACACAATAGAGTTCTTAGTGAGGACGCACACACATGCACATAATGCCAAGAAGGTCCATTTAGAAAACCAGCAGAAAACTAGGTGAAGGACACCGTTATCCTACAAAACATCAACTTCTCCAGCACCCATCAGTCAACCAAGGCCTGGAGAGCTGCTGGCGTGGTTCCATTTTGCAGCCAGAGCGGGTTCTGTGCCCAGGGCTTTGTGTACGAATGCTTTCTGGACTGCAGCCCTTTCCTGGCCATGTCTGTCCAGCTATTCCGCGTGCCAAATTCACCACTGGTGCCCAGGGTGATCACAGTCCCCGCAAATGAAGTCAAACAAAACATGAGCTTCTGGATTAAAGGGATACTCCACCCCAAAATTAAAATTTTGTCATTAATCACTTACCCCCATGTCGTTCCAAACCCGTAAAAGCTTCGTTCGTCCTCGGAACACAATTTAAGATATTTTGGATGACAACAGGGAAGCTTGTGACTGTCCCATTGACTGCCAAGTAAATTACACTGTCAAGGCACAAAAAGTATAAAAAACATCGTCAAAATAGTCCATTCTGCCATAAGTGGCTCAATCTGAATTTTATGAAGGAACGAGAATACTTTTTGTACGCAAACAAAATAAAAATAATGACATATTTTCAACAATTCATCTCCTCTCTGTCTCTCTGTGTCAGCGTAGCGCCATTTTGGAGAGCATCCGATGGACGCAAAGTGCATACGCTATTCTCTGTCATCAGTAACGCATGGATACGTATTGTACCTTTATTTACGCTTTGATTTGAACGGAAACCGCGTATCCATGCGTTACTGATGACAGAGAATAGCGTACACACTTTGCGTCCATCAGATGCTATCTAAAATGGCGCTACGCTGACACAGAGAGGAGACGAATTGTTGAATAAATGTCGTTATTTTTATTTTCTTTGCGTACAAAAAGTATTCTCGTCGATTCATAAAATTCAGATTGAACCACTGACGGCAGATGGACTATTTTGACGATGTTTTTTTTATACTTTTCTGTGCTTTGACAGTGTAATTTACTTGGCAGTAAATGGGACAGTCACAAGCCTCCCGGTTTTCATCCAAAATATCTTAAATTGTGTTCCAAAGACTAACGAAGCTTTTACGGGTTTAGAACGACATGGGGGTAAGTGATTAATGACAGCATTTTCATTTTGGGGTGGAGTATCCCTTTAAGGCAAAAACTAAG
The DNA here is from genome assembly GCA_039654775.1 of Spinibarbus caldwelli. NCBI lineage: Eukaryota > Metazoa > Chordata > Actinopteri > Cypriniformes > Cyprinidae > Spinibarbus > Spinibarbus caldwelli. The sequence goes on from CM077265.1 coordinate 8,811,638, forward strand.
CTGCAAGATGTGATATAATGTGGCATAATATTTCGGTGCAGTCTAAAATGAATACTTGCAAAAAATAAGTAAAAAAGTAAATTGGTCAATTTAAAAAACGATAAATTAGTTGGCTGCTTAGTTGAACATGAGTGATCTAGACATAAGTGAATCAAAGAATCAACCTGTCTAATAAAGAAAAAATGTCATGAGGAGCACTTTTAACAACTTTTACTTCAGTCTTAAAGGGATAGTTAAGATATTTTTGATGAAATCCGAGAGCTTTCTGGCCCTCCATAGACAGCAACGCAACTACCACATTCGAGGTCCAGAAAGGCAGTAAGGACATCATTAAAATAGTCCATGTGGCATCTGTGTTCAACTGTAATTTTATGAAGCTACGAGAATACCTTTTGTGTGCAAAGAAAACAAAAATAACGACTTTATTGAACAATTTCTTCTCTTCCGTGTCAATCTTCAACGCGCCTTCACAAGAGTACTACAACGAATGCGTGTGGTGCTGCTGATGCAGGAGCGGCGTTCTGGCATTTTTTTTTTTTTTGTGCACAAAATGTATTATCGTAACTTCATAAAATTAAGGTTGAACCACTGATGTCACATGGACTATTTTAATGATGTCCTTACTCCCGTTCTGGGACTTGTCTATTCAAGGTCAGAAAACTCTTGGATTTCATTAAAAATATCTTAATTTGTGTTTTGAAGTTGATGAATGACATGAGGGTGAGTAATTAATGACAGAATTTTCATTTTTGGGTGAACTAACCCTTTATCAAATCATAAGTTTATCTAAAGACAGTTTAAACCAGAAAAATCGAAATATAATCCCAACATCTTCAAATTTTTGTCAGAGGCGCTGTTTTACAAAGAAACAAATGTGGACTTATCTTGTATATGATTATTGCCTTCACTGTTTATCACATTTACAATTTCATTTGGCAGACGCTTTCATCCGAAGTGACATAAAATGCAGTCAAGGTTTACATTTCATTAGTACTTCCAAGAAATTGAACCCGTAACACTGCCGTTGCTAGAGCCACGCATGTAAAAACTATGAAAATGTATGTAAAGGACTACAAAATAATGCATTGGTCAAGAGAAATATGATTGCCTACACAGTTTGTCACATTTTCAATTTCATTTGGCAGACGCTTTCATCTGAGGCGACTTAAAATGCATTCAAGGTTACGTTTTATTAGTAGTGAAAATTGAACCCTTAATATTGGCGTTGACTGAGCCATGCATATAAAAACTGTGAAAGAGAAATGCTTAAATTCTTAAAAATATATATTATAAACATTTGCCAGTAAATTTTCTTAGTACACCCCTCATTCGCAAGAATTTGTACCTTGTGTGTGAGTAAAGCATATTAGGGTTTCTTAAAGGATCTTCTTGATGCTCAGTAACATATGGGATTATTACTGCATACATTTAACTGGACAGACGGAAGGGTGTGAGGTCAAACCCACATAAAATTGGCATTAGATAGCACCTCCACCCACTACTACCTCACTTGCCCAATGAAGGGCTTCCTTTCGGAGCCATCTGTATGCCAATGACTCCAACACCTACTCCCAGCGCAGCTATATCACTGAGAACAACAACCACCTCTAGCCCTCTCAGTATCGCATTTCACGCTCCTTCAAACAACCTTTGAGCGCAGCCACCCCCACTCCTGCACCAAAAACAGACATATTCTACATCAACCTCCTCCAAATGTCTAAATGCCAACTCTGACATATTTCCCTGCAATCATGAAGACTCCACTGAGAGTTTAGAGGGTCTTCGACTTCTGGAAATGTTGAGTCAGGGGTGCTGTTTCCAGTGCTTGAAACTATCCTCTTCTCTGCTTGTCTTCTTTTTTACTGGTGTTGAGGGCCAAGCTGAAGGCATCACTGCATCTATCCAGTATATGTGATGGACAAATGCTCACGTGGCAAATAACACAAAGAGGATATTACCAAGTTTAGAAGATTTGAGCTAGATCAGTGGTTCTCAGTTGTTTTCGAACCCAAGGAGCCCCTTTCGTCCAAATCATTATTCAAAGGCCCTCCTTTAAGCTGATACGTACACCTCTAGTACTTCTGTTGTAATAAATAAATAAATAGAACTCAAATATATGATGTCAGTTTAATGTTGTGCATTTAATTTTTTTTTTGTTTTATTTTAAAAACTAATGTAATTTAATTTTTTTCATTAAAATTCATTTTTAATTGCTAAAATAATTATTTTATATATTTATTTGACATTTTAAGATTGTTTAATTTAATAATTTTAATAATTTTAACATTAATAATTTAAACAATTTTAACATTAATAATTTAAATAATTTAAATAATTTTAACATTTGCCCCGGAGCAAAATTATAAAATAATAAAAATAAATAAATAATAAATGAATAAATAAATAAATAAAGACTAGGAGATGGAATGCATTTTTAATACAAAATAATAATAAAAAAATAAGTAATAAAAATAAAATATATTGTAATAATAATAATAATAATAATAATAATAATAATAATAATAATGAAGAAGAATAGATATATTAGGAGATAGAAAAAATGTATATTTTAAATAAATAAATAAATAAATACATAAATAAATAAACAAACTAACTCTTAAAAAAAAAAAAAAAAAAAAAAAGACAGATAAACTTGGAGATGGAATGCATTTGTAATACAAAAATAAAACCAGAAGCTAAATTAGCTATGAGGTAGAATGCAAATTTGAAATAAAATAAAACAAAAAGAAAAAAAAAGAAGAAAAAAAATAGTTGACAGATCTAGAAATTATTTCTACACTGCAATTTCTGCAGTGTAGTCTTTTCAAATGCTTGCATAAAGAATATCATTAAATTAGTAAAATGCCATTTTTCTACTTTTAATATATAACATTAACTTTTAGAATAGTACTTCATAATTAGACTTTTTGTCAGACTAAAGTCTAATTTTCATCTGCAGTCCCCAATTGTACTGATTTAGGAAATTGTATGACAACTGCTTTTATACTTTTATCTACCATAGTTACAGAGAGCAAAGAACAGGGTGTAATCGCCTTTGTTCCGTTTTACGCTCACTCCTCGCTTAAAGGGCTTCCAGCCGGCAAGATCCTGCAGCGCTGCGGAAGGTTCCGGATCTGATCTCAGTGGGAGTCTTTCCCCTTTAAGAGTACGAAATATTAAGCCCGCAGGATATATCTCACCTGGCCTGCAGCCTGGAGGAGCATGACGGCCTAAACCTCTGCACGCTCATTCATTCATCAGTTGCTGCGAGTGAGATAACCTTTCTCATTTGCAAGATAGGGCAGGAGATAGAGGCATATGAGCTGAATCCCATGCATATGAAATGGGCTGAACTGTAAGCTCTGGGAAATGGCATTGTTGCTCATTTGCACAAACGAGTGGGACATTTTTCACGTGAATCTTTAAACAATTTTTTCGGCACGTTCTGCACAAGGACAAGCGCAACCTGCTTGTGCATTTCGCAGCTTTGATGAATAATGATCAAAGGAGAGCCTAAGTAGTTTCTCCACCCTTTAAAACCAAATTAACATGTCTAATGAGAAGAGTGCATGTTTCCTCTCTTACTAAGCAGTATCATGAACAGTTCATAATGGAGAAAGAACTCGCACAACATGCTTAATTTATAGCCCACGTCTTGTGATACTCTTGATTAGTGGTTCTAAACTAGTGGGTTACAACTCAAAAATGAACCACAACAGGCCTGTTTTGGTGGGTCAAAGATAGCAGTAAAAAAAAAAAAAAAAAAAAATAGTGCTAAATGCTAACAATAAATTGCAACTAACCATATAATCTAGCTAGGATAATAAAACAAACTGTGCACAAAGCTTCTCTGCACCAACAAAACACACAAGCCTAACCAGCTAAGCTGCTAAGAATTATAACTTAAACCAGTCTATTGAGGTTATAGTTGATTTTACCAGGTTTAGATTGAGTCTGACCAGCTGACAAGTGCCTCAAAAATATCAGTCTAACTTGTTTGGCCATCAAGGTTGAGAGACCAGCTAACTATATTAGGCTGGTTTACCAGGTATATTAAAAAACAATAATAATAATAATAATAATAATAAAATTTAAAAAAATCAGCTAAGTTGGCATTGTTGTTTTTTTTTTTTTTCTGGTTAACTTGACTGCTCATTGGTTTCCTCAATGTGGCCAAGCTAGTCTTTATCTGGTTTAGGTGGTCACCCAGTCTGACCAGCTGACTAGTGTCAAAAACCACTCTAAAACCATCTAAATAGATCAGTTAACTGGTTTGGTCAGTCTAAGGGACCAGTTAACCATAAAATTCAACAAAAGGTAGTATTGCTGGTTTATTTGGTTTAACTGGTCTCCCAATATGGCCAAGCTGGTCTTTAGTTGGCTTAGGTGGTCACCCAGTCTGACCAGCTGACAAGTGTGAAAAACCACTCTAAAACCATCTAAATAGACCCGCCTAACTGGTTTGACCAGACTAAGGGACCAGTTAACCATAAAATTCAACTAAAGAAGGTATTGCTGGTTTTATTTGGTTCAACAGGTGTCTCAATGTGACCAAGCTGGTCTGACCAGCAGACAAGTGTCAAAAACCCTCTAAAACCAACTAAACAGACAATCCTAACTGGTTTGACAAGGTTAAGAGACCAGCGAACCACATTAGACTGAACCACATGCTACAAAATCCAACTAAAGGTGGTATCTTTAGTTGAAGACTAACCAAATGTGGACAAGCTGGTCTTTAGGTGGTCAACCAGCTGGTCACCTAGTCTGACCAGCTCACAAGTGTCCAAAACCCTTTTAAAATCATCAAAATAGACTAACCTAACCAATTTGGCCATGGTAGATAAGATAACCAGCTTAGTCTGATTTGACTGGTCTTCCAACATGGCCAAGTTGTTCTTCAGATACTGTAGTTTCCTAATCAGACCAGCTTACAAGTGCTAAAAAAAAAAAAAATAAATAAATAAATAAATAAATAAAAATCTCTAAAACCATCTAAACAAACCAGTCTAACTGGTTTGGCCAGGCTAAGATACTAGTTAACCACATTAGGCTAGATTACCTGCTACAAGAACAAGGTGGTATTGCTGGTTTTACCTGGTCTTTCCACTAATCCAAGATGGTGTTCAGCTCGTTTTCTGGTATCCCAAGCTGGCTTAGCTGACCAGCTGACAGATATCCATTTCCCTTCAAAAATCATCAGAATAGACCAACTTAACGAATTTAGCCAGGGTAGGCCACCTGAACCACCTGATTAAATGTAATAAAGAAAAAAAAAAAACAGCTGGTTTAACTGGTGTTGAGCTGGTTTTATGGTTCCCCAACATGGCCAAGCTAGTCTTCAGCTGGTTTCTGCCAAAAACCATCAAAGCAGACCAGCCTGTCCAACTAGTTTAAGCTATTTTTCCAGCAGGCAAAGCTACTATGCTCTTGTTATGAGAGCTAATTCACAGCTACCGAGAGCTTACCTATTTTCATACCTTGCAAACTTGAATAAAATATCAAATTAACCTTTCGAAAGGTCAAGGTGACTGCTAGCTGGGGAAGAAAAGGACAAACACAGGGGACGTTGATGCATCGAGCCTGGGTGCTTAAAAAATGCCCAAATAATGTGATCTAAAGTACATCCGCATAGCCAACATGCATTATGCATGCACTTCCGCACCCACACGCAGCCAAACGAAGGGACGCCATTGAATAAATCCACTGGAGCATTGAACGGTGGGTCGGGGTAATGCACATACTGATAAACAAATGGGAATATACACACATCTCACGCCTTAATGAAAAGCGCCATCGCAATGGAGGTGACAAACAGTGGTTTGCTTCCTAGAAAAGACAGAGAGTATAATTGAGCCTTTATCATATGAATCAATTCAAAAGCACTCCAAAAAATGGCTTCCTTTCATAAATTGTTCATCTGCATACAGTAGTCCGCACAACACGAGCAGAATTTATACATAAATAATCAGAATATTGCGTTAGCGTATGTTCAGGGAGCTCTCAAGACATGCTGTGTAAATGTCAGCTATGCATTGTAGATGAGTTAGCCCATACGTACTAACTCAACTAAGACTCTCCCTGGAAACAGTTTTCCATTAAGAAGGAACCTGGAGGATGTGAAAGACGACATAATCCAGATTTAATGACAATTGAGAAATACACCTGCTGCAAGCTAACTTATTTTGGGACTGGTTAGATTTAGACTCAAAACAAAGGGAAGCAAGTAAGCAAATGCAAGGTTAAAGCCAGCGAGTGCAAGTGAAGTGTAGAGGGCAGCTGGGTACACCTGTAATGTTGCAGAGCACTTTGCCTCAAGACAAAATGGCCTGGCAGAGCCAGGCTTTAGCGCTAGGCCTGGATGTAGACTGACAGACCCATTCAGATTCATTATACGGTGGCAATGAAAGGTTAAGCTAGGGGATACGGCTCTGACGGGGTGCTCAGTTTCAAGCTGCTGGGGTCATGCGTTGTGACATATCACAGTGGGCAGCAGTTTAAGCTCCAGCCATTGAGGTCCTAACCTGAGCGTCTGAATGCTTTCAAGAGGAGATGATTCTATCCACATGCATATGACTAAATTCAGTTTGGGTCATATCGCTCCAGGTGAAATTGCAGAGATGGTATGCTAGTGCATATGGAAGAGGATGATGGTGTCCGATGGTGTCTGCTTTTACTTAAAATAAATATTAAAATAAATACATAGATTAATATATAAAAATAATAATAATGATGATGATTAACATGTTTTTATATACAGTACATAAAGAAAATCAGGAACAAATAAGACAAAATAAACTAAGGCATTTAAATAAATAAATAAATAAATAAATTACTACTACTAATAATAATAATAATAAATAGTGTCCATATAAGTATTAAAATATATAATACAAACTTAACAAAATACTTAAATAATTATAAATATATGTATAAATAATTTATTAATATATAGATATCAAATAATAATGAAAAACAATATGAATAAAAATAATAATATTATTATAATAATAAAATTAATAATATTAATAAAACAATAATATTATTAATAATAATAATAAGAAGAATATTAATAATAATACATGGATTAAAATATACATTCATAAATATAAATCTAACAACAATATAACATAATAATAATAATAATAATAATAATAATACATGTATTAAAATATACATTTATAAATATAAACCTAACAATATTTTTTTATAATAAATACATACATAAATAATATATAAAAATAATAAATAAAAGAATAACCAGAATGTTTATAAAGCCAGTACATAAAGCAAAACAGGTAAGAACAAATAAAATATAAAAATCTAAAAATAAATGTTTTAAAGATGATGATGATGATTATTATTATTTATATAATAAATATAATAATTATATATTTTGTAAATATATATTATTTATTTATTATTTCTAATATAGAATAGAGTAAGACTCTTTTCAGCGCTATTCAAAATATGTATATAAACTAAAATATGTATATAAATAAATTACAGATGTAATTTAGACAAAATATTGCCCCACTATGCAAACAGTTTGCAAATGAGCCAATTAATGTCCAAAAAAAAAAATAAAAATTGAATGAGCGTAGGGCAGTGCTGTCTGAAACACTTTAGCAGACAATTCTATAAACTAAATTGGGTGTCAAATAAGTGACATCCAAAATGTGCAATGTTGAGGGTCATTACTTTATATTAAGAGCAGTGAATGTGAAAGAGAAAATTCCCCATTCCAGCTTGCGCGTGTATGTGTGGTAACAGATAGAAACCCACAACTCCTGGCAGGGAGACGGAGCCCCATGAAGCGGATATTAGGGTTCTCTCTGCAAGCTCTCATTACCATTCCTGTGATGCTCCGAGTCATTCTTACAGGGATTAAATTGGCTTTCCTGCATCGTTAGCCTGATCCCATATGAGGGGGGCATTGTTTAATCATATTATAATTAAAGTTTTAAGTCCCTCTAGTCATCACAACCTAATTATCAATCAAACAGGGTGTCACATACAATCACACCGTACCTGACGGAGGGTAGAAACGAAAGAAAAAAGACAGACTGTTTGCTCAACTCTCCATTAAAAGACAATGAATGCCATTTCATGCCCAACTTTCTCAAACAAAACTGCGAATTAATTCTCCCGCAGACAAACTGTGGAGAAAAGCGAAGTGATATTTGTAGGGCTCTCACACCTTCTGCATCATTACCCTCACAATATGGCTGCACTGCCAGCTTCAAAGTATGGAAATCCACATTCGTCTCAATCCATATGGATTTTCTGGATGTGCTCCAAACAGCAGGTATCATTTTCCAACCTGCACTTCTCCACCACATCTTGGGACTGACTCTATTACCGTTTACGCTGGCAGAAGGCAGTTTCCATTAAGCATCTTTGGTGTTTTTCATAAGCTCCAGACGAGAAGCTGTCAGCAACGGGAGTGATAAAGATTTGTCATTGACCACAGCTCTAAATGACACACGTCAATACAGATTGGACGGGAGCGAAACATGCAGCGCTGCTCTGTCAGGCATGAGTAGTGTTTGCACAACAGAGAGCGAGAGAAGGCCAACGACAGAGATTGATGGTGGTCCGCCATGACCCAAGAAAGCGTGAGTGACACTGAAATATGCCCACGAGTGGGCAGGGAAGTATGAGATTGTGTTAGCGAATGCCCTGGTGACATCAGATAACAAAAGACATGCGGCTAACTTGGAAAAGTCTGGAAATGGCAGGCAAGTAGTTTACTACTGGCTGAGTGATATATTGAATTTTCTAAATCAATCAATCAAATACATAGATACACTACTGTTCAAAAGTTTATATTATATTATAATGTGTGAGAAAAATATGTATTTTTAAATAAAAAAATTATTAATATGTGAAAAGGTAATATCTATCTATCTATCTATCTATCTATCTATCTAATAATTTATATATACCTGGTCTCATGAGGAAAACTTCTGGGAACTTTTTTGCGAGACGCGAAATACGTACCAATAAGTGCGTATCACTGCAGTTTCCAACAGAAATGAACACTAGAGGCGGTAAAACAGCGAGCACTTGTAATAGTTTTCATACACAATTATGATTACAGCTCCGAATAGTACCAATAAGGACATATCACTGCAGTTACCAACATAAATTAACATTACAGGCAGTAAAACATCGAGCACTTGTAATCGTTTTTGTACACAGTTATGATTACAGCTCCATATGTTTTGCTTTCCGGACATAACAATCTTGCTCGGTAGCTCAGCCAGCACAGAATTGTACTTAGGATGTGGAATCCTTGGTATGAACCCAGTGAAAAACATGACTCATGATGAAAGAGCTGAAAGATGAGAGATCGAAAAACAAACTGAAACGGCATACTTGCGATTGCGTTTTTATATCACATTCACTTTTGTTCATACTATCGGGTAGGTTTTGGTGTAGTGCAGATGTACGTTATTTTAAAACGTCATGGAGCATTAGACTAATAGGGCCACTCAACATACATTTCAAGTCAGAACTGCGGTGATGCCTACAAAACATTAAACGTTTAAGTGCCACCCAATGGACATATCACATCGAACATGTCACAAAACGTACACGGCGGTACGTATTTCGCGTCTCGCAAAAAAGTTCCCAGAGGTACGTTTTCGTCATGAGACAAGGTTGATATATATACACCCAGCCCTACTAATCTGAACTGCTCCCTCATCCCTGTCCTTCTGCTCTGGTTGCTCACAATCCTTTGCATTCAGTATTCCATTGAAAATTCATATTTCATAGAAATATATTGCCTCCATCAGTCCTGGATTAACATCTTGATATAAAACGCATTAAGCAAATTGTGAGGAATGGACATTGATATTGTAATAGATACATGGCACAGAAAGACTGAATAAATGTTTTCACTGTTTTAACGGAATTGCATTAAATATGTAACTAATCGCTGGGGTAAGTGGCAAGTAATAATCAATACAGGGGGACATCATTACCAGTGCATGAACATTTTGCCAGGCATCAGTCATGCTCCTCTCTAGTTCTCTGCTGAGCTTATTATCTTCATCTTCTGAGTGATTACTTCAGGCTAGCAATCAATATGAAAGCATCGGCCCTATTATTCCACACATAAAGGGCCAAACACCACAAAAGAGAGAGAGAGAGTGACAGAGTGAGAGAGAGAAAGAGAAAAATAGAAGGAAAGAAAAGACGTAAGAAAGACGTAACATGCATTTGCCCCTTTGAAAAAGCTGATCATTTGAGATTATTAGTATACACACACACACACATATATATATATACACTAATTAGTATATATAGATTATTAGTATATATACATAGACGGTATATATATATATATTAGGGGTGTCAACGTTAACGCGTTAACGCATGCGATTAATCAAAAAATTTTAACGCGTTAATATTTTTTTAACGCAAATTAATCATGTGATAATGTTTGACCCCAACTTCGCGTCATCGCAGCGCGGAAGGTTATCTATCATTGTGTGATAGTGGCCATGGGCTATTTTGAAAATACAGTCACGGGAAAAATCACAGAGCCGCGGGTTTTTGGGCTAACGTTACTTTTATAATGTACCGCGGCCGCCCAAAGTGTATAAAGACAAATAAAAATGAAAATAGATCCTTTTACTAATGTGTATTATACTTGGAATGTATACCTGGCAACTTAAGAACAGAGAGGCGGTTATAAACATCACAAACAATGTGAGTTTCAGCCAGAGCAAACATGTTAAGGCTTTTACACAGCAGAAATAAACATGACAACAGCCACTATAGATTATACAAGATAATAAACACACGATTACGATAGGATATGGTTTGTATGTGATTTTCTTGAGATGAATGTGTACATCTATGCTAATTTGTGCAGCGATATAAAAGGCTATAAATAGCATATTTTAACAACAGTAAACGACCAAATTCCACATGTGATCGTAAAAGGAAGTTATTACAAACACTCGATGGTGGTTTGAAGTGAGTTCTGAGTAAAAGTGTACTATTAATCTCATAAATTGTCTTATGTAGCATGATGCTAATGTTAGCTCTAATGCACCTGCAGAACAGGTCCAATTCTTCTTCTTAATGCATTTTGTCATAATACTTCACGTAAGGTCGCAAGAAAATGTTGTTGTAATATTTATTTGGAAATACTTTTGATAATAGTTGGGTAAGTGTAACGTTATACTGGTATTGAAGCGATGTGGCTTGGTAAACGTTGTATTGCCAGTATAAAGGTTGATAATGGCTGAATAAAAACAAAAGAATAATGATAAAAGAATAATAAGGATTATGTCTCATACCTGGCAGAGGTGTGAAAGGTTCTGTTTCCTTAAACTAGTTTGTCATGCATTTCATTTCAACACATTTACAGGTAAATCCTAGTATTTTAAATTTGTGATTAATCATGATTAATCACAGTCCATGACTGTGATTAACGCGATTAAATTTTTTAATCGATTGACAGCACTAATATATATATATATATATATATATATATATATATAAATACACACACACACACACACACACACACACACATATATATATATATATATATATATATATATATACAGTATATATGAATATAGTTTTCTTTTTCTTTTTTTGATCTACAATTATATGAAATGTAAACCTTAATACTGTTTCTAAGAACTTGTTTGTTCTGCAACCAAAGTATATAGCCACACACTTTGGCATACCAATGACTTTTTAGCTTATGAATTTCTTATGATTAATTTTCACTGGGGAAGCTTTCAGAGTGCAGGTACACATGTCTGTGTTCTTCAGCAGCGTGTTACTTTAAATGGCCAGGAAATTACTGACAGATTTCTGTCAAGCATCTCTGTTTTCCTTTCACGCTTTCACTAGATAGTACACAAAAGCTTGGCCTTGTCTCGATAGAGAGCACCATGTTGGTGTGGTCTGACATCTGAAAAGACAAGATCACGTGTAGTCATGGAAACAGGTGGGGCCAGAGATCAACATAAGAGACAATAGTACCTCTATACCGGCTAAATTCACCCAGCTCGGTTTAAAAATTGTCAAAACACTTCCTTCACAGTCCTATCCTGCTGTTATATTGTGAAAAATCACAGCTTTGTCAGACATTTTGTTGAGTTTCCTACTAAATGCAGTACAGATATGCAGTTGTTTTTCTTCTGTCATGCTAATTAGTATGTTTTCTCTGTACGACATTAAACAAGCCGTCTTCTTTAAAGCGTCACAAATGCTGCCAGGTTCTGATAGGAATCTGAAATGTTTGTAGGAAGTAAAGGGAACTGTGAAAAATGGATTCTCAGCAATATTGCCAAGTTCTGTTTAACATTCCCAAGACTAATGAATATATGCATTTTAATCTTTTTCCACATGCATAATGACTTAAGCATTCTTATAAACCGAGGATTAATTTACGATCTCCCTCCACAATGTGTCACCAGGCTTAACAGTTTTCTCCCAATCAGTAATCCCATTAAGTTGCAGACAAACAAGGCGAGTGAGTATGTGCGCTGGTTTTTTGCCACCCTTTGCCGTGTCGTGTTTGACAGGGACTTAAAAGTGAACCCGAGCCGGAATCCGTACCTGCACGTTAAATTGGCATTGGCTGGATTGCTGGGCTAGGCTCTGTTCAGCTGATGGACACCACCTGCAGTGCAATCACGACTAAAATAGGAACCGATTCAGCAGGTCACGTCACTGGAATTGAGGGAGGTCAGGGCCCTTCAGAGAAAACTTTCAAATTATCTAAATTATAACAACCATGGGCTTTCATCAGATTTTAGAGCTGTCTCTTCCAAAAACTGCCAGTGACTGATTTTATGTTATTTTATTTTTTTTATTTTAGCTATCTTTTTTAACTAATTAACCCTTAAATGCATGAATGTTTTGCCAATCACTATTACATACTCGGGTCTTTAGCGACCCGGACCTATATATCCAGCACGGATGGATCTCTAATTGCTGCAATAACAAAAAACTCTCTTGATATTTTAAGAACAATTACAGAAGAATAAAATAAAGCATATTTCATTATATTTTGAAACTTAGAAGGGTTCAAAAAGGGTTCAAAAAAAGCAAGTTCTCTACAGAAGTTTTATTTTTGAATGAAACTGGCACATGGAGGCACTATTATGTATTTATTTTATATTCTAATTTGAACCCTGATAATTAGCACACTCTCATCAACTGTTTACATCACAACTTTTTATCCATGCAATTAAAGCCCACATAAGGTCATTCCTTCATCCTGGAAAACATAATTAGTTACTATTTAACTACCTTGGCTCATTGACAACGCTGGGCTTGTTAAATAATCTGATTTAACTGTTAACCGGCTCCCTGGCTGAAAACCAAATTGCAGTGTTTTGTTTTGTTTCGGTTCTTATTTTTTCATTCGTTTCAGACAGCTGTAAATGTGGGAAATAAATGCCTTAAAACAGACTCTCCCCACAGCGTGTTTACTGTCACTATTACTCTTAGTCCTTTTTTTTTTAACAGTGATGATCCTTCCAGCGATGAGCCAGACATGAAGTTCGTGTCTGCGGGAGCCGCTTTATACAGACGGAGATTAGAGAAAGGTCAACAGAATAAAACGGATTGATGGCGCTCGCAGCTGCTAGCCGAGAGGCTGAAAGCGGCGGCTGAGTGACTGAGTCTGCGGACTGTGGCGAATACGCTTTTGTGCTTTGGCCGTAAATAGGCTTGTATCATATCATCATCCTCCGAGCGGGTACAGAAGATTTACCATTTGTCGCCTCGCTCGCACTTGAACGCTCAGAAACAAGGGGGCTAGCTAAGGGGCTAGATTCCACACCGCTAAACAGCTATATCTTCAGGTAAAGGTAAAAAAAGATGAAAAATGAGGTAAAATCAGCTGTTCTTAACTATAGTTTTGTAGTTTTTGAGGATAAGGGCATGTCACACAACCAGGCTATGTTATCAGAGAAGTTTACTCCTCTCTATTGTTATTTTTATTATTAGCATTTAGCATTGTTTTTATTTTGCTGCCCATGACTTTTTTGGGGGCTGTAACCTACCAGTTGAATTCCTTGTCTTTACAAGAAAAACATTTAAAATGACAAACATTGTGTATACAGTGGTTTTTAAGCACTAATAAGAAAAAAAAAACACTCCTGCTAAACATGCTAATCTTGAAATGCTCAGTAAACAAGGGGGCTAGCACAGCTAGTCTGCTATCTTCAGGTAAAAGTAAAAAAAAAGATGAAATATAAGGTAAACCAGCTGTTCTTAACTATAGTTTTTTTAGTTTTTGAGGATAAGGGCATGCTACACAACCACTCTATGTTAGCAACTGGCTAATTTGACTAGCTGCTACCTAGTGACAGATTATTTTGCACCAAAATATATCAACGCCAAAAGATATGAGATTTTACTCCTCTTATTTATTGTTTTTATCTTGCTGCCCATGACATTTTGGGTCTGTAACCTACCAGCTGAGGTGGTTATCTTTACAAAAATAACATTTAAAATGAAAAACACTGTGTATACAGTGGTTTTAAGGACTATCGATAAGAAAAAGAAAAAAAAAAGACTCCTGCTAAACACGCTAATCTTGAAATGCTCAGAAAACAAGAGGGCTAGCTAAAGGTCACCGCTAACCCCAGCTATATCTTCTGGTAAAGGTGAAAAGATGAAAAATTAGGTAAGGGAGGCAGTTTGCAGCTAGTTTTGTAGTTTTGAGGATACAAGCCTGTCACAACTGATCTATATTAGCATCTGGCTAATCTGACTAGCAGCAGCAAATTCATTTACTAACAATTTATTTTGCGACAAAATACAGAATTTTTATATAAATACCAAAAGATATGAAAGGACTTTATTCCTCTTGTTATGTTGCTATTTAATTAATATGGTTCATTTCATTTTATTACCCTTACCCTTAAATTAACCATGGTTTTACTACAAAAAAAATAAATAAATAAATAAAATAACCTTGGTTATAGTAGTTACACCATGGTAATGACAAATTAACCATGGTTTTGCTACACTAACCCTAGTTTAACCATGGTAATTGTAGTAAAACAGTGGTTATACAAAGTAATCAATCCGCCAAAAAAACATTGTTACTATACACATTTACTACAATAAAACCATGGTTAATTTTCGTAAAGGTATTAGCACTGTTTTTACACTGCTGCCCATGACTGAATCCAATCACACCTGACTCATTTTTGGCCATAACCTACCAGTTTAGGAGGTTATCTTTATGAGAAACACATATAAAGTGACATACAGTGTGCATACAGCAAGTCTACAAGGACTATGATAAGAAATTCACTCCCACTAAACCTGCTAATCATGTTGTTTTGAGTCTTTAATGTGTCGAGTTCCAGCCACATGACCGAATAAGATACTTTCTGCCTTGATTTTGCCCAACAATGACTCACAGTGTCAATACAAATCTGACAATGCAAGAGATATCAAGGACTTGCTGTGAAGGATCAGCAGACATCTTTAAAAATCCAGATCACCTCAAGGGCAAGTTGACAAACGTCCAGGTATACTTCACGCTTGCCTTGAGACTGCAATCACTGAAGGAAAATAACAAAAAAGGGGGATGGGAGTGAGGGGTTAAGGTATATCCTGTCAAAGAAATGTTCAATTCAACAATGACATCCCTGCTCCAGTTTAAGGCCTCAAACTCTTGCGGTTCTGATATCACTGAGAAAGCAGAAAGCTACAGCGTTTCCTGATGTTCCTCTATGAGCTTATTTACGATGAATGGTTAATTGGATTTGTGGCAAATAAACATAGATGACACACTTGGCCTACATCTGCACCTCAGATTAGACTACTCCACTGGCCTCTGCTGTGTTATCGTACAAAGCAGACTAATTACGGCCATTCACTCTGTACAATATGGTCTATGTGAAAGATCTGATTTCAGGCCACAATTTTCCTGCTGAACGCAGTTTTCTCCATCTCACTCTATATCTGTCTTGATTACTGCAGTCCTTTCTGTTTCTCTTCATCCCTTTTGGGACAGCTAGTGCCCAAGGAGAATGAAAATGTAAATTACGCAGAGTCAGATCCATCTTTTTTATGCAAGTCCAAAAAAATATGGCTCTGAGGTGTAAAGTTGGTGCCCACTGTGCAATTTTTGCCACAATTTTACCATCTAAGACTAATTTCAGGGATTGTAAAAGTAAATCAGTCTTTCATTAATCCTCTTGCTACATTCACACTGCAGGCAAATGTGTCCAAAATCCTTTTTTTTTTTTCTCACATGTGACTCAGATCTGTTTTTCTCATGACAGAGTGGACAGCACAAACCACATGGAATCTGATATTTTCAATTCCGATTTGTGCCTCTTCCATATGTGGTACTAAACTTTTTACTATCCACTGTTGCCGCGGATTGTTTTTCAACTCCGTGGGTTGAAGCGACCCCACTAATATGATATTTACCCCCCAGAACGCGACTGGGTTAAATTTGGACTAGTTTTGAGAAGCAATTGGGTGGATTTTTTTTTGTGAAAACCTGGCAACCCTCTTCATATTGTTATTTTGCGCATGCGGATTAGTTCAGAACCATGATCTGTTCACACTGGAAATCTGATATTGGCCACATTAAAAACAAAAATGTGAATAGCTATACAAAAAGTTTGATCTGAACGAAAATCAGAATTGAGAACTAAGGCTCACAGCGTTAACGTAGCCTTATTTTCTAGCAGTAGTAATAATTTAATGTCACAATGTTTATTGAAATTAAATCGCAATTCATGTAAAACACTGCCAAATGACTCTTATCACACACTGATTTCAGTTAATCTGCATTAATAGCAAATGAAACAGTTTTAGTTGTATTTAGAAGTGTGCTATTACTTTTCTAAGCAATCAGGTTTACTTTGATATAGTCTAAAACAAAGAAACGAACAAATAAAAACTCCATATACTTACAATGAAGGACAGAGCTACATAAAATGCCAATCAATTGAAATGAAATCACTTAAATCAATATTCACTGAGAAGTGTCCGCACCGCTACCCAGCTATCCTTACGTAAAGGTAAAAAGATGAAAAATGAGATAAAGCAGCCGTTCCTAACTAGTTTTGAAGTTTTTGAGGAGGAGAGCATGTCATACAAACTGTCTATGTTAAGCTAAACCTGCTAAAGCTCAGAAACAATGAGGCTAGTCCCCGTTAATTTGTGACATGGGTCTCAATAAGAGGCACGTGTGATTGGCATATCTCCTCCATGCTACCCGTGGTGATAAGGAAGTTTTGGAGTGGGCTGGCTTAGCCGTACGGGTTGTTCCACTATGTTATGATTACACCCTCGGTCCTGAGCCACACACACACACCCACCGCCAGAGATGGGCAGTATTTTAATTAAATGTATTTTAAATACGTATTCAATTACAAAATACGTATTTTGTCATTTGTATTTTGCTGGACAAAAAAAAAAAAAAACATCAAATGTAATTTGTAATTAAATACTTTGAGAGACAGTATTTTGTATTTAAAATACTCAAAATACATAATCAAGTAGTTCATTTTATTCTCAGATAATACAATATCTTTCCTCACAAAAAAGGACAACACTATTTATACATTTATTTGTTTAACACACCATGCTTCTTATTTACATTTCCTTGCATTAGTACATAACATACCTGTACACACAAATACCATATATTGTTTGTTGTGTATATTGTGTTCTTTCGAAAAATAGTTATATATTATTATTTCCTATTTATTCTATTGTCTTGTCACTGACATTCTGTTTGTGCTGTGGAAGCCTCTGTCACCATAACAAATTCCTTGTATGAGTAAACCTACCTGGCAATAAAGCTCTTTGTTCACCTGTGTTAATAGAACTGCCAACAATAGCCTGTCACAGTTTTTTGATAAATGCAAGAGAATCATATGACAACCTGTTGGAACCAGGTTACTTCACCCTCCAAACTGGCTTAGTATGTATTAAAATATACTATATGATATTGCTCACTGAATGTTATTACAGGAACAGGACAGAAGAAAAAGCTGCTCTTGCTAGCTGACAAGTGACGTTAGCTTGCTTGGCAAAAGTTAGCTACATTTCTTTTGTATACAAATGCTTGATGGGATTAAAGTAAACAGAAATTAGAAGAAATATTGATCAATAAATTGTATATATTGTCTAGTGTTAGGGTTAAAGAATATGTTGTTAATAAATATGTTGTTTATAAGTTGTTCAAGGAGGGGAAAGCACTTATCTTTCTCTTATACAGTATGTGTATCTAAATGTAATGGCACCGTCTCTTGCTCTTGATTGATTGTAAATATTATTTGTATTTTTGTATTTTCAAATTACAAATTACTTGTATTTTAATTAGATACATTTCTCACAGCAGTATTTTGTATTTTAAATTAAATACATTTGATGAGCAAGTAGTTGTAATTTGTAACTAAATACTTTTTGATGTAATTGTGCCCATCTCTGCCCACCGCCCCTCTCACCTCCCGGCCATCAATAAGAAAAACTGACAGCAATTACATGTGTGAGCACACTCGCGCGTGGGTGCAGACAAACACTCGCATTCGTGCTAAGACGCTTTTGCAGGTGTTCGCATCAGTTCTTATAGAGTGACAGTGCTGGCACTGACTGCAGACATTATGTGTGATTCCCACAGCCTGTGTCTCAAATCTTGGCAGCATTGTGACAGCTACATCTGAGTCTTCCAAGAGTGCATATCAAAGTAAAGCACTAATGTGCTTAGACCATTATGCTAGCTATACAGGCCTTTGTGCACGTAGTGCTGACTGCTTAGTAGCATTGGATGTGCTTCATATACCAAAATCACATTTGAAATCACAGGCAGACATGCCTATTGCGTAAACAGGCCACTTTATAGAACAAAGTGGTAGTTGAGGATTAGCTTCTCAGATATATACAGAGTCAAATCCACAATCGAGTTGTCATTGTTCAATTAATCTATTTCTCCTTTAAATAAATGTATATGTAACATGATAATTTATTATTTCAAATAAACTATTGCTATATATATATATATATATATATATATATATATATATATATATATATATACAGGTGCATCTCAATAAATTAGAATGTCGTGGAAAAGTTCATTTATTTCAGAAATTCAACTCAAATTGTGAAACTTGTGTATTAAATAAATTCAATGCACACAGACTGAAGTAGTTTAAGTCTTTGGTTCTTTTAATTGTGATGATTTTGACTCCCATTTAACAAAAACCTACCAATTCACTATCTCAACAAATTAGAATATGGTGATATGCCAATCAGCTAATCAACTCAAAACACCTGCAAAGGTTTCCTGAGCCTTCAAAATGGTCTCTCAGTTTGGTTCACTAGATTACACAATCATGGGGAAGACTGCTGATCTGACAGTTGTCCAGAAGACAATCATTGACACCCTTCACAAGGAGGGTAAGCCACAAACATTCATTGCCAAAGAAGCTGGCTGTTCACAGAGTGTTGTATCCAAGCATGTTAACAGAAAGTTGAGTGGAAGGAAAAAGTGTGGAAGAAAAAGATGCACAACCAACCGAGAGAACCGCAACCTTATGAGGATTGTCAAGCAGAATCGATTCAAGAATTTGGGTGAACTTCACAAGGAATGGACTGAGGCTGGGGTCAAGGCATCAAGAGCCACCACACACAGACGTGTCAAGGAATTTGGCTGCAGTTGTCGTATTCCTCTTGTTAAGCCACTCCTGAACCACAGACGACGTCAGAGGCGTCTTACCTGGGCAAAGGAGAAGAAGAACTGGACTGCTGCCCAGTGGTCCAAAGTCCTCTTTTCAGATGAGAGCAAGTTTTGTATTTCATTTGGAAACCAAGGTCCTAGAGTCTGGAGGAAGGGTGGAGAAGCTCATAGCCCAAGTTGCTTGAAGTCCAGTGTTAAGTTTCCACAGTCTGTGATGATTTGGGGTGCAATGTCATCTGATGGTGTTGGTCCATTGTGTTTTTTGAAAACCAAAGTCACTGCACCCATTTACCAAGAAATTTTGGAGCACTTCATGCTTCCTTCTGCTGACCAGCTATTTAAAGATGCTGATTTCATTTTCCAGCAGGATTTGGCACCTGCCCACACTGCCAAAAGCATCAAAAGTTGGTTAAATGACCATGGTGTTGGTGTGCTTGACTGGCCAGCAAACTCACCAGACCTGAACCCCATAGAGAATCTATGGGGTATTGTCAAGAGGAAAATGAGAAACAAGAGACCAAAAAATGCAGATGAGCTGAAGGCCACTGTTAAAGAAATCTGGGCTTCCATACCACCTCAGCAGTGCCACAAACTGATCACCTCCATGCCACGCCGAATTGAGGCAGTAATTAAAGCTAAAGGAGCCAATACCAAATATTGAGTACATATACAGTAAATGAATATACTTTCCAGAAGGCCAACAATTCACTAAAAATGTTTTTTTATTGGTCTTATGAAGTATTCTAATTTGTTGAGAGTGAATTGGTGGGTTTTTGTTAAATGTCAGCCAAAATCATCACAATTAAAAGAACCAAAGACTTAAACTACTTCAGTCTGTGTGCATTGAATTTATTTAATACACGAGTTTCACAATTTGAGTTGAATTACTGAAATAAATGAACTTTTCCATGACATTCTAATTTATTGAGATTCACCTGTGTGTGTATATATATATATATATATATATATATATATATATATTAGTGTTGTCAAAGTTAATGCGTTAATAACGCGTTAACGCAAATTCATTTTAACGGCACTAATTTTATTAACGCGCGATTAACAAAGCACGCATTTTCTGTTTGACCCGTGGCCTAACCCCTACTACTATAGTTAGAGAAATGGAAATGGATGGAGATGCTGACAGTGTTGCCAACTTAGTGACTTTTCAGACCACTTTAGCAAGGCTTTTTTTTTTTTTTTTTTTTTTTTTTTCAAAAAGCACCTAGCGACCAATCTTTATAGCGATTGGCCAGACCTTATTTAGTTTCTGAGACTCGCCGGTACTGCCGCTCAAGCGCGAGGTCTCTCTTTCCTGCTGCGCACACACCTCTCTCTCTCTCGCTCCACATCTGCTCTGTTCAGTGCGTGGATGAGAGGAACAGTGCTTTCAGTTAAAAAAAGATATTATGTTGCTTCTCTAATTTAACATGCAAGTATAGCCCAAATCACAGCACAGCTATTGTCTTTATCTTATGTACAGCCTATTTGATTTGATCAGACGATGGCTGGATTATAAATCAGGATTTTTGTGCAGATTAACATCTTGGAAGGGAGAGCTGGTTATTTAGTCCTATGGGTCGTGTTTCAGTCACTATTTCATATTCATTCTGTTGTCTGACAACAGAAACAGTAAAATATATCAATGAAAACAGTTTTATTAAGAATTTAGCTGCATCAAAATACAGTATGTGGGCACAGAGAGGCAAACAAATGTAATAATAAATAATAAATGTACATTTTGCATGTTCTGAAGAAGTGAGATGCCCTGTCATGCGGAAATGTAAACAGGTTTGTGTAAGTAAATTGCTCAATGCAAAGAAAGAGAAGTAATGGGAACCTGGTATTTCTTTTTTCATGTGTCTAATAGACATGATCAAGTTCTTTGAAACACATCTATGATCTTTGAAACATGTCTAGTCTTCAGGCTCTGTTAACTATGGTTTCACTAATAATAAACATATATTGCATAAAGCATCCATATTTGTCATTGCCCATGTTGGTTAGAGTATTTAAAACATGAAAAGTATTAATTTAAGGAACATTTAGAACAGATAAAAATGTGCGATTAAATTGCGATTAATCGTGAGTTAACTCATGACAATCATGCGATTAATCGCGATTAAATATTTTAATCGATTGACAGCCCTAATATATATATATCATATTAATTTAATCAATTTAAAATCATAAAAAGAAAGTCTTTATTCAAAATAATCCAATTTTATGCTATACTCACAACGATTAAATGCAACTAAGAGAGGCACAAAACGAGCCATCCCATCTTTTAAAGAATGATGATTTTGGCTCCATGCTGGTCGGAGGACAGGAAGCGTCTTTCAGTTTATCTGTTTTAATCAACAGATGTATCCCCAAGTGGAGCAACTCCATAACGACCAACTGTCTGTCACAGGCTGATAATAGAAGCTCTCAAAGTGCATCAGCACAATGATCAGAAATCAAGTAAAATCATATCATCACAGGGGGTTTCAAGTTCGTGGGTCATCTTAGTTCTCATTCTGGACATTCATGGAAAAATTTAGTGAAGAAGAAGAAAAAAAAGACAAATTCAGAATCAGAATCAGAATGAGCTTTATTGGCCAGGTATGTTTACACATACGAGGAATTTGTATAGTGACAGAAGTTCCACAGTGCAACAGAAAGACAGCAACAGGACAGGACACAGATAATAAAAGAATAATATACAAATATACAAATAGGCAATGTACAAAATAGCAAAAACACAATATATAATACAGACAATTATGTATGTACAGTTATGATAGGTGCAAATTTGAAATGTAAATAAGTATGTGTGGTGAATAAATAATGTATAATAGTGTTGTGTGTTCCACGTTTAATGTCAAGTGTTCATGAGTTGGATTGCCTGAGGGAAGAAACTGTTCCTGTGTCTGGTTGTTCTGGTGCTCAGAGCTCTGTAGCGTTGACCAGACGGTAACAGTTCAAAGAGGGAGTGTGCTGGATGTGAGGGGTCCAGAGTGATTTTGCCAGCCCTTTTGCTCACTCTGGATGAGTACAGTTCTTGGAGAGTGGGGAGGGTTGTACCAATGATTTGCTCAGCAGTCCGGACTACCCTGCTTAGTCTTCTGAGGTCAGATTTGGTAGCTGAGCTGAACCAGACAGTTATTGAAGTGCAAAGGATGGATTCAATGATGGCGGAGTTGAACTGTTTCAGCAGCTCCTGTGGCAGGTTGAACTTCCTCAGCTGGCGAAGGAAGTATAACCTCTGCTGGGCCTTTTTCACAATGGACTCAATGTGATTGCCCCACTTCAGGTCCTGAGAAATTGTAGTGCCCAGGAATCTGCTGTTCATGATGGTGAGTGGGGGGAGTGCAGGGAGGTTTCTCCTGAAGTCCACGACCATCTCCACAGAATAGAAGAGCAGTGAGGAGAGAATGCAACCCTGAGGAGCTCCAGTGCTGATAGTACGGGTGCTGGACGAGAATTTTCCCAGCCTCACTAGCTGCTGCCTGTCTGTCAGGAAGCTGGTGATCCACTGACAGACGGAGGTGGGCACAGAGAGCTGAGTTAGTTTATTCTGAAGGGTGTCCGGGATGATGGTGTTAAAAGCGGAGCTGAAGTCTACAAACAGGATCCTCACATAAGTCCCTGGTCTGTCCAGATGCTGTAGGATGAAGTGCAGTCCCATGTTGACTGCATCATCCACAGACCTGTTTGCTCTGTAGGCAAACTGCAGGGGGTCCAGTAAGGGTCCAGCGGAGGCCTTCAGATAAGCCAAAACCAGTCTTTCAAATGATTTCATGGCCAGAGACGTTAGAGCCACAGGTCTGTAGTCATTAAGTCCAGTAATTTTGGGTTTCTTTGGGACGGGGATGATGGTGGAGTGTTTTAAGCATGAGGGGACTTCGCACAGCTTCAGTGATCTGTTGAAGATCTGTGTGAAGATGGGGGCCAGCTGGTCAGCACAGGTTTTTAGGCAGGCTGGTGACACACCTTCTGGGCCTGGTACTTTCCTTCTTTTGTTCTTTCTGAAGACCTGGCGCACGTCATCTTCACTGATCTGAATTGCAGGTGTGGGGGAGAGGGGGGTTGCTGGAGGTGTTAATGGTTGTGTGGAGAGGTGTTCAGGGCGGGTGTGGGGTGTTTTTTCAAACCTGCAGTAGAACTCATTCAGATCGTCTGCCAGTTGTTGGTTCCCCACAGTGTTGGGGGATGGTATCTTGTAGCTGGTGATATCTTTCATACCTTTCCACACTGAAGCAGAATCACTGGAAGAGAATTTGTTCCTTAGCTTGCCAGAATAATTCCTTTTTGCCACTCTGATCTCCTTTTCCAGTGTGTATTTGGCCTGTTTATACAAGACTTTATCCCCCTTTCTGTAAGCATCTTCTTTGGCCTGACGGAGCTGTCTGAGTTTTGCAGTGAACCATGGTTTGCCATTGTTGTAAGTTAGATGAGTCTTGGTAGGAATGCACATATCCTCACAGAAACTGATATATGATGTTACAGTCTCTGTGAGCTCGTCCAGATCGTTTGCAGGAGCTTCAAAAACAGTCCAATCAGTAAGGTCGAAACAGGCTTGTAAAACCCGCTCTGTTTCATTAGTCCATCTTTTAACAGTTCTTAATACAGGTTTAGCAGATTTAAGTTTCTGCTTGTAGGTCGGTATAAGATGAACCAAACAGTGATCAGAGAGTCCTAAAGCTGCTCGTGGGACAGAGTGATATGCATCCTTTATCGCAGTGTAACAGTGATCCAATATATTACTGTCTCTGGTGGGACATGTAACATGCTGTCTGTATTTTGGCAGTTCACGGGAGAGATTTGCTTTATTAAAGTCCCCGAGAATGATTAAAACAGAGTCCGGGTGTTTTTCTGTGTCTGTGATCTGATCAGCGAGTTTCTGTAAAGCTGATCTCGCGTTCGCTTGTGGTGGAATGTACGTTAGACACTCACAAGAATGAACGAACAAATCTCCCGCGGCAAATAGAACAGCTTGCAGTTAATGAAGTGCGTTTCTAGATCAGAACAGCACATCTTCTTTAACACAGTTACATCTGTACGCCACCTCTCATTGATGTAAAAGCATATCCTTCCACCGCGCTATTTCCCCGTTGATTCTGCGTCGCGATCTGCTCTGATCAGCTGGAAGTTAGGCAGATGTAACGCGCTGTCCGGTATGGCGTCGTTCAGCCAGGTTTCCATGAAACACAGAGCAGTAAAGTTTGAAAAATCCTTGTTTGTCCGGGAGAGCAGAAGGAGTTTGTCTGTTTTGTTGGGTAGAGAGCGGAGATTCGCTAGATGGATGCTAGGCAACGCCGTTCTAAATCAGCACTGACAAAGCTTCACAAGCACGCCGGCTCGCTCCCCCCGTCTGCGCGTCCTGAAGCTTTTGACCAGATCTACGGCTCCGCCAACTACAATGTCCAGCAAAACGTCCGAATAATCAAAAACCGGTAAAAGATTTTGTGGTGTGTTCTGCCGAATGTTCAGCAGGTCATCCCTGGTAAAACTGATCGTGTTTGAGAAACAAAAAACAGGAAAAACAAACAAAAACAGTACAAACACTGAAGAGCAAAGCACTGTAGCTGCCATCTGCGGCACCATCTTAGATTAGATTCTGCTACATTTAAAGTAGGGCTGCTCGATTATGGCAAAAATCATAATCACGTTTATTATGTCAATATTGTAATCAAGGTTATGAGTAGGTCACATTACCAAAACGTTATGTGAGTGATTTGTTTAAAGATATATATCAAATATATATTTTCTGTAAATAAGGTTGCTATGACATCTACATTTTAGAGACCAGCAAAATTTCACAATTGTCAATACCACAGCAGAATAAAAATAATTAAACTATCAGTTATAAAAAAGCAAAGGACAAATAGAAAAAAAAGATACAAATGAAGCAAACGGTGTAATAAATATTTAAATATTGTGTGGAAAGTCTAAAGTATTCAGTTAACAGCCTACTACAGAAGTTGAATAATCGAAACTATGCATAGTCTTCAATATAAGAATTAAACTTCTTTTGTTTCTTATTAATGCTACAAAAGTCCTTCAGTCAAGAGCAGTGAGTGATTTTCTCTTTGTCTTTTGTTGTTTGATTAATATTAAAGATGAGAAACGGCACTGGTGGAGAATTGAATGCAACACTGTCAGATTACCTCATATCTCATTCACTGCTGAGAAAACATTACAGTACAAAGCGCATAATATTAAAATAATAACGTCTTCCATTCTTGCTCGGTCTGCAAAAGCATAATGGAATGCACTGATGAAGTATCATGTCTGCATGAACAGTGTGTGTGGAGGTATGCAAATACATACGTTGTCAGGCAGGTAAGACACAGCCTATCATAGTCCTCAAACCGAATAATCTGATTGGTCGAACATTTTATGGACCTACACCTTTCACTGACATTATAAATATAAATACCTTTAAACCACTTAAATTAGTGAGTGCTATCGGGATGTGAAGAGACTTTCAGCCAGCATAACAAAATGTTTCTGAACCAAATCACCTACCCTGCCTTTAAGCACACAGTGGGCAGCAGGAATATTAGACTGCTGTCACTCTAAGAGCCACATGGATCCAATTTACTGTTACACACTTACTTTCATTCTCAACTGTTTACGTTCACTGAAGACCTAACCAATGAGAGTTTATGTGAATAATCACCAAGCGCCGAATTTTGACACATTTTTGTGTGTATTTGACTGTTTGACGCACAGAATTCCACCTGAGGAACAGTGCAAGTTCTCTTTCACACTTTAACAAAGCATAAATAAATCTAATCAATCTAATCCCATTTTGCAAAAGTCATGTTACATGATTTTACTGGATTGCATGTGAAATTGGGCTTTTATGAAGGAGCGAAAGTGCACCACTGGAAAACGATTATTGTATTTTCATTAACGTTGGAGGCCGAAATCGAAATCGAAACTGTATTTCCATAAATTGCGCAGCTCTAATTTAAAGTGAGATGGTTTGCTCAATACTTGGCCATCAACTTTCATATTTTAACTACTTCCTTTCATGACAGTTTTCTTGAGATCTAGAAGAAAAACTCTCATTCATTTGCTTTATAGAGAAACTGATTTTTAATGATAAATTAAATCTTTAAACACAGACTGACCATGGGCTCACAGATTGTTAAACAATGGTCTAAGCTTGTCAGGTTGATTTTATTTTTATTTGCCAAACTCCCATGGAGCAACTACACTAACTATAAATGTATGTATATGTATTTATAAATGTATTTGTATGTAAATGCATTTACATATTTCTAATCAATAAAAAAATAGACAACAAATAGCCTCCAAAATGTCTTAAAATTTACTCTGATCCTTGTAGCGCTATGTATGTTCAATAGAGGGATTAGACCATACAAAACCAATGAGAAATTAAAACATCAGGAGGCTTACAGATGGTATTTTTGCTAGTATTACGCAACAGTGCACATATGGAATATGGTTGTGTTGTCCCTTTAGAGAGGGTGTCCCACAATCATCATCGCTTCATGGCTCTGGTATTACCCATATGACCTGCGTTATGTCACATGAAATTCAGTTACCCTTAGTCTAATCACATGATAAGCGCAGCTGTGAATGCTAGGAAATTTGTCATTTCCGTCTGACTTGCAGAATATGAAGGACCCAAGAAGCTAAATGTCATATGTTAACCACACATTTAAATTCTAAGTGTCACTAGATACTTGACTCAACATGCATGGTAACTAGAAGGCCATGTCTTGTATATGTAGCTAAATTAGGAGAGTTACCCACTAAATGGAAACTACATGGTCACATGCTTTTGTTAGCACTTTTCTTTTTCTAAGGACAACACATGTTCGATATCTCTCAGGAAATCCAAAAGTACTCCTCTCCTTGGAGCATCTCCAAAGGATGTGCTAACCCTGCAGAGAAGAAGGGCCACCTCAGAGGAGCTGTCCTGCTTCCCTGGCTTAAAATATCATGTTTAGTCACGTGCACAGGAACACACTGAGACGCAGATGTCTGTATGGATAAAGCCCTATGCACTGAGCTGATTGGTGTTTGCATTTTGAACAGGACTGTGATGACACCTCCACCATAATTATGAAATTGCTTTACATGATTTGCGAAAATCCTGAGACAAGAGCCCAACGAATGGCTAACGTTGCCAAATGACTCTTTTTGCACACCAAATAAACGTTAACACTTTCAAAACTTCTAAACCAATTATTTAAAGCTCATAATAAAGAGGATAGCGCAAAGTTTGAAAGCGTACAATGCACATCACATCATATAACATCAACTACTAATCATCTTTTACAAAGTTGTCCTATGCTAATATAATACTAACAATATTGTGTAGGAAATTAGTGCTGTTTTAGTATCACTGAGATACTATTTAGTTTTTTATTAATATTCTGAATCAGTTTTTATATTATAAATTAATTTTTTTCGGTTTTCATTTTAATTTGAAAGCTTTAGTAATTTTTTTTTGCCATTTTAGTATATTTATATATATATACATATGTATGTATGTATATATATATATATATATATATATATATATATATATATATATATATATATATATAGTATATATATAGTATATAAATGCGCATGTCTAGGGCTGGACGATAAAATGTTAATAATAATTATCGCGATATAATTTTCCTCGATAAAATGATAACAATAGTTCGAAATAATGTTTATGCGCCAAAAGTGGAACGAAACAGCACAATTCACATGGAGCATTTATCCGCTCAGCTCAAAGTTCAAACGGCAGCTCAGCGCGAGCTCACTAGAGCAGATGCATTTACTCACTGATAAATCTCATTCACGCGATCACTAAATAGCGCTGTGAGATCCAGTGTGATGTGCTCAAATTCAGCGAAGAACACAAATGACTCGGATGAAACAGTGCTGACCAACAGGAGAAACAATCTACAAATCACCATCACTTACCGTGGATTTACTGTAGTAACACTAACTGCACCATGGTATTGTGGCAGAAATGAGGGATCATATAGAATTATATGAATGTAGACATATAATTGTAGACATGTATTAAATGTATTAAATGAGTTAAGGAATATGATTACAGTATTTTTTGTGATTGAGTTATAGTGTTATAGTACCATATTGTTATATTTTTACCATGGTGTTGAGGTACTATATGTGAGGTTATTATGATGATCTAAATGTGTGCTACTGGTTAATTTTAATAAAACTCAAACAGAATAATTAAATTTCACCCTTGTGATAATTATCAATATCGACTGATGAAAAAATTTATCGTGATCAATTTTTTGGCCATATTGCCAAGCCCTACATATGTCTATATAGTTTTTTTTTTTTTTTTTTTTTTTTTTCAGTTACTTTAGTACATCAAGTTCAAATAAATTAAATTAAATTATTTATCTAATATTAATTTAATTTAAGTGACCAAGTGTAAACAGCTCCAATGAGATAAAGCAACTTTGATGCCAGAAGACAACATCAAAAAGCCAAAAAGCTAATGAGTAACAATTACCTTACTATAAAAACCCAACAGTTCAAAGATTTGCATGGCATTTTGAAATCATCAGGTCTTTCTCCCATCTTGACATCCAAGGAATATGAATACTGACATGAGCATATGTTGAAAAGGATTGGCTTAAAACATTTACAGAGTGATAAAAGAACATTTAATGCATCACAACCAAGGCTTATGTTTGCTTATGGTGTCAGATATGAAATTCAACCCTGCAGGGTGTCCGTCCGTCAGTTAACCACAGCGAAAAATAAATGAAGGCTTGAGAATATAAAGACAATAAAAACACATTTAACTTACAGCTCGAAAAGTTGGAGATTCTGAAAGAGTTGCCATGAGAGAGTTGTCAGAGGGTTCCCGGACAAGTTTCTGCAGAGAGAGGAAAAAAAAGAGAGAGAGTTTAATGATTTAACACTGACTATTTGCGACAAGGTGATAAAGAAAACACAGGGGAGGCAAACAACGGCAGTGCGGCGACCGGCCCAAAGTTAAGGGAATAAGTGCAGCGGAACGGTACCTTGCAGACCCGCCAATCCAATAAACAGAGACTTGGTCATTTTCAAGACAACAAATTAAATCGAGGAGAAGGAGGCCTGGAGCCTTAAAAGCCACTAAACTCAATACAATGCTAAATGACTATGAAGCAGATAAGGCATGTTTTCAGAACAGAGCTTTTAGATGTGGGAGGCCGAGATGGAAGCATTACTCCAAAATAGAAGTGAGGGTCTCTAAATGATGTTTGTGTCAAGTCCAGTAACTAATACAGTGGGATGGCACAGAAATGAAAGGTGTTACGTGTATAAAGCCATTCAAGTTTTCACCGAAGGTCTTTTTAAGAGTACATTTAGAGTTAAGCTAAAAGTAAACACCTTTTCTCTTGCATACTTACAGTACATGCACAAATACACACCGCCTTGTGGGACGGCAGCAAGCAATGCCTCTCCTGGGGCTGAAACAAAAACCCTGGAGCCTCACTAACAGGCCTTCATTATCAATATTTATTGAATACTTCAGATCACTTAATACCCCAACACTGGCCCGCTCAGATCCTATCAGGAGCAGTTGACAGATAATCAATGCGCCCAGATGCATCCTTTCGCCCCAGTGCTGCCCAGGGGACCGAAGCCTGCTGGCTGGCCATCCCTGACCCGTTCCTTTACCTGGAAGTTGAGCCATATCAGCCTACATGCAGATCTGGGCCTGTATGGCCTGAGATAAACAAGTTCAATTTATGACACACATTAAGTCAACATGAAATCAAAATGAGTCATTTTGTTACTTATGTTATTTTAGCAATTATAGCTGCACTGGTCCTACAAAATAATGGCAACGCTTCATATAGATCAGCTGTTTGTTTTGTCTCTCTCTTCAGCAAACATCGCAGATACCATGAAAGCTACAAAAAAACAGTCCTAACAGTCCAGCCTTAACAGATATGCAAGTCCAAACTTGTGAGCGCAATAGGCATGTGGGACATACAATAAAACTTGTTACATTGTCCATGTCACAACATCATATCACACTATAATGAAAATATACAAAGTTGTGCCACAGTCAATTCTGGTAATGTGATCCACAATTTCACATTAAACAAAAATCCCACCTAGTCCCACCTTAATTCTAAACAAAATATTTTAAGGAAGTGAATTTTTATCAGATTTTTAAATCCCATTTACATAATTATACATTTCGATCAATTATTACACAAAGGATGAATTAATAGACATTTTTACTTGAATTTATGAATTTCTCAGAAATAAAAATAAAATTCTCATGAACAGCTACGATGCATTAAAACAATCCAAAATGACAGAAAATACTTTTCCATTGTAAATAAATAAATTAAAAAATATATATATAAAATTATAATAATCAAAAGGAGTTTTCAAAACAACATAATGCCATAGAATAACTATTTTTGTTTGCCCAAAGAAAGAATCTAAGAATCTTTTCCACTACAAACAAACGTTTTGTACTTTGAATAGTTCCATTTCTAATAAAGTTTCTTCATGAAATAGAGAAGGTCAGACAAAATGGTTTACATGACCATTATCTACCTTTTTTCTGACCCTTTAAGAAATCAATACAGTATAAATGTTACGATTGACTAACCTCTTTGCAATGCAAATGTGGATGTTAATATGTTAATCCGTTAATAACTCTGACATCATAACCATGATAACAACATCTTAGTTTCAATAAATGCTCATGAGAAATAATAATAATAATAATAATAATAATAATAATAATAAACAGATTTACCAAAATGCCCTTTAAAATGTGATTAGAAATTAGAATACAAGCACTAAATAGCAGCTGTCTATTAACTATTACAGGTATAAAATATAAACAAAAAGAATATAGACATTATATTAGCTAAGAATGTAGACTTTTTTTCAGCAGTTAGCATATGCCTGAACAGTTCTTCAAACGTGTCAACTTTGTTTAGCAACCCCAGCATGCATATTTTTCTAACTAATAAAGTCATAATAGGAAAAAAAAAAAAAAAAAAAAAACAGAGCTTAAAGGGCCCTTTTGGCATATCATGGTACAAAGTTGTAAACAAGGTGTGCTTCCTGGAGAGTTCTCAAAAGGAACCAAGTGAAACGAAAACACTAACTTGTTGGATATGTTGAAGACAAAGTCGCTTCAACATGCTAATGTAACTAATCTGAATCTGCTTAGTCGGTCCCTAGTGTAGCGCATAAGGAATCTCCAGCAGCAAAAAAAAAAAAAATAAATAAATAAATAAATAAATAAAATTAAAATGTGCTTGCTGCTCTGACTTGTTGCCATAGCAACTTCAGCCTGTGAATCCTCACACTTTCTTTTCTCCCCATTTCTTGTGTCGCAGGATGGGATGCAGGAACCAGCTAACCAGTGATGGAGAGCATCCTGACAAGAGAAGGTGGTGAGTGGGAAAGAGACAAAAATGTATAAATTGACAAACAAAATAACCTTCAGTTCCTCAAACAAAAGTTTCTTGGTAACGCGCCCACTCCTGCTCCGCTTGCCCTCGGCATTC
Organism: Spinibarbus caldwelli; assembly: GCA_039654775.1. Lineage (NCBI taxonomy): Eukaryota > Metazoa > Chordata > Actinopteri > Cypriniformes > Cyprinidae > Spinibarbus > Spinibarbus caldwelli. The sequence goes on from CM077265.1 coordinate 8,843,879, forward strand.
TAATCACCTCATTAAATTGATAATGAGATTATTAAGGTGGCCTCCACAGGGACACACAAGGGCTCCGTATTATGGTGGGGACATTATTATTCTTAACACACAATTGAAGAGTTCATCTGGACAGTGGGCTGTAAAGGAAGGGTCTGGGGGATCAGGACGGCTAAACCCGGAGTGCTGTCCGTCAAGGCTGGATTCCTGCTAGACCTTCACACAATAACAAATCTGCAATGGAGAAATGACTTTCAAGGACTTCAACAGCTGGGGGAACTGGACCTTGAAAAACAGAAGATTCTGAATATTGCATATTGACAAAGCAGTTAGCCAGTCTGAGAGCTATAACAGAGCTATGAGAGATATTAATGTTTTTAAAAACAGAAAAAGTTGAGGAGAAAAAAAACAAAAAAAACATTATAGGCACTAAAATTTTGGTCTGTGTAACTAAATTGCTAAATACTCAAATTTTATATTTCCAAAGCCTGGCAGAAAGACAAGTAAATGATCTCATGTGATTTTAAAATTGTATTGCTACCTGCAACCTCAACCCTTTTACCAAAGTCATTGTAATAATAATAATAATAATAATAATAATAATAATAATAATAATAATAATATAGTATAACTATTATTTATTTATGTATTTATTTATTTATTAATTTATTTAAAATGTACGTTTATCAATAACTACAATCCAACATTTGGTTTGGCTCAAAAAAGTAAAATAATAATAATAATAATAATAATAATAATAATTATTATTATTATTATTATTATTATTATTATTATTTATTAAAATGTACGTTTATCAATAACTACAATCCCACATTTGGTTTGGCTAAAAAAAAGTAAAATAGTAATAATAATAATAATAATAATAATAATAATAATTATTATTATTATTATTATTATTATTATTATTATTATATTTATTTATTTAAAATGTATGTTTATCAAAAACTACAATCTAACATTTGGTTTGGCTCAAAAAAGCATAATAATAATAATAATAATAATAATAATAATAATAATAATAATATTTTTTTATTTTATGATATAATACAATAATAATTTCTAAAAAATATATACTAATAAATTTTTGTTATTATTATTATTATTATTATTATTATTATTATTATATACAACATAAAGAGCACGCTTGAATTTAAAAAAAAAATCACAGATTTTAAACAGTACACTATTTCTGTAACTGGGTTGTTGTTACTATAAAATTAATAAAATAGAAAAATGAAAAATAGAAAAGCAAAAAGAACACTGACTAAAAATCTTAACAAAAATCTTCTGAAGGTTAAGCACTTACTTTCACTGCCCAAATAAATAAATAAATAAATAAGAGATTCAATTCAGGCTCTATTTTGTAGTCTACTCTTAGAGAATCCAATTTATTCATAAACAGAAATATTCACCTCTGTGTTCATGTTTTTATTCTCATAAATTGTAATTCAATGAGAATACAACAGTAGATTTCCAAAGAAAGGAAAATAATCACACACGCCGTTAGTTTGAAAACAGAGCACAATAAATAAAGATGTGTGTGAACCGTCTTACTCCCTTGAGGGAGTTTAGCTCCCAAATAAACCCTTTCAGATTGTCGCAGACTATCAATTACGGTAATGACTTTCAGAGAGGAACGAGGCTTGGGTGATTGGCGAATGAGAGCAGGAGCATCTTTAAACGCTTCCTGTTAGCCGGATAACGGCTGTACGTGTATATGTTTACACGCATACGTGTACTTGATGCGCATGTAAAGGCGGAGGGGGTCTCGCCGTGTGCCCTTGCATACGAATGATGTCATTACCGTGTAATCTATTTGGAGTCAGGCGCATGTGGGACGTGGGAAGGAGGGTTAAGGGCCTTATTGAGACAGATCATTCACCCGCATTAGCATAGAGAGAGAGGAATTATTGAGTCCCTCTGAAAGCTTCATTAGCTCCTAACCAGACATTGTACTCGCCAAGCACACGCTTCCGTGAGCTCGTTTCTGCTGTTCTCGGGAGTGTGACGGTCAACCTCAGTGACAGCGATGACGACAAACACGTCAACAGAAGCGCACGACATGAAGGCCTTTCCATGAAGCACCGCAAACACATGAAAGCCAACTCGGGCTTCACTCGTCTGCGGCGTAGCAAAGCTGCCCAAACTGCCGTCCGTGTTCAGGAAGTGTCCTTTTCAAAGGTCATGCTTCGTTACAGTCAGAAGAAATGTCAGCTAAAATTGGATTTGGAGAAGAGGCAATAAAGAAATAAATAATCAAATCGCACATCAAACGTGACACGCAACCTAAATACAAAGGTTGAGATAAAGTTATTAAAGTCATTTCTGAGAGTATGTTCAGAAAGTCAACTTAACAGGTGATATTTATCCTGATAGCAGCAAATAAATTCCTATGTTAAATGGACAATGTCTGTAACCAGTCTAGGGCAAGCTACTCACAAAATAGCTAAGATGCTAAGCTACAGAAGAAAAAAAAAATGAGCTAAGCTAATAAGCTAATTATGACTATTACTGAATGTATTAGATACTAAAGACAAGATCAGACACTCAATGAACAAGAATACTCAAAAATAGCTTAGATGCTAAGCTACCAACTGCTGTACATAAACATTAGCGAAGTTAAAAGCTAACTTTTAGAGAAGCTACAATGAAAGCTACATGTCTGAAGTAGCTTGTTACGTTTAAAATACATGAAAATAATACTAATTTGAACAAAATAAGAAAACAAAACATTCATAATACAATAGAAATCTATGTTGACTATGATAAGGAAAGAGTGGCTAAAAATAAAAAGGAAAGATTACTGAAGAACTAGCTACTTAGAAATGTAGTCATACTCTGCCTTCAACCCTGTTACCCAAGTTACTCTAGGAAAAAAAAAATATCAAAAACCACTTAGTCCCAAACTTGCCAGCCCCAACATGTTAATTTTAGCTCATAAGCTGAGCTAAAAGTTTACTACTTTAGCGATGCTACTGCTCCCTTACACCTAAAACACTCTACATTTACTTGATAAATGATTCATTTCATATTTCTTAGAAGTCCTATGACCAAACGGAGTCAGAAAATAAAGAAATAAAAGAATATATGTCCCACTGCACAAACCTCAGTAATTAAAATTCCAAATCTCTGATTAACACCTCAATTAAATGAGAGCATCTTTGTGTAGCTGGAAAAGGAAGCAGACACAATGAAGTACAGCAAAAAGCCGCATTATTTTACCTCATTTTCTGCACGCATATCGCCACAGCACAGCTGTGTCTAATTAGCCACGATATTCACGACATCTGCGCGTCCGTGAACAGCCACACCGTGGTTTTGGCATATATACGCACGTCCCGACGTATAAGCCTCACAATGAAATGACAGAGAGCTACGCTCTCAATGCCCGAAAGCATTTGGTGAGCTGCTCTGGGATGGCAGTGCCTCATCAATAATACACGCCGAAGGAGTCACAGGGAAGGCAAGGGCTAAACGGCCATAAAACGGCAATTAGATACATAGCCTGCAGTCGTGGGTAAGGTAACTATGCATGAAGGGGTAACCGAGGGCCGGGGGCAGGCCCTGAGCTTCCCTCAGCAAGCCAGCGGACCATGGGAAAGGCTTTTCTACCTGTAAACAACAGACAACAGGTGTCACTCCCTCAGGAGGAGAGTGTTATCTGCGGGACGCCGCGGATGCTAGACAGGCACCAGAACGGGCTTGGCAGTCCTGATGAGAAAACATCTTTTATATCAGACACCTGCGAGACAGTAATTGCCGCTGTGGAGTTCTTGGGAGACTGTGATGCCTTTCGCGACCTCAAATAAACCTTGAAGACCATAAAAGGCAGATCTTCCAGCACTATTGTCTTGTAAACTCATATTTTGTGCACAGTCTTGAAGCATAACCGGCATTTGGCTTCAGTTGCTTGGAAATGAGCTGCAAACAAACCCCCACCCACACCACACACTCCCATCAAAAATAAATAAGTCCGTATGAATATTTCACTGGCTTCTTCTGTGACTATTAGACCAATACACATTCATCAAATGCGTCTTCAAGGTCAGAGTTTCTTCTCCAAGGCAAAGCTAGCCCTCCTTCCCACACATGGATATTCAAATCCCCTCTGTCAGCAATGTATCGCTCCGTTTGCTTTGTTCAGACTCGTTTCTACGGCTGCCTCATCCTCCACGCTTGTCTGCTTTCTACAGCTGTCAGTTATTCATGGATTTTTGCACTGTCCCAGATACTGTAAGCCTGCTTTAAATGCTAATTCACCCAGTCTTAAACCTCAGCAATAAAAATAAAAGATAAATAAATAAATAATCTACATACAGTTAAATTATCATACATGCACAGCGAATCACTCTTTAGGGACTTAGCGTTTTAAAATAACAGATTTCTCTTTTTGCCTTTTATGTCATCTGTTAAAGGCAAGTCATCATGTAGAGTATGAAATATGGGGTCTAAGCTCCTTTCTCTCTAAAAGAAAATATATAAATAATTGTTTTGTATAAAATCTTTAAAAGTGAATCATTGGTAATTGGTCAATTCTGTAGCAATAGCAGCATCAAAACGTTTTACAAACATAGCAGATTTTCCTGACCCTGACCCCGTCTGCCATTGGCCAGCCAAACTGGTAGCCTCGCCCCAAACTCATTTCATTGGTCAATCCAGAACGCTCAAACAACCAACATGTTTTGTAAGCAACACAGTCACATTGTTTAATCTTTTTTGGAAGTCAACCTATGAATGGCTTGTTTATTATGGTGGCCCAGTAGTGCACAACACAACGAAATCTCCACAACAAAACGTAAACAAGCCGCAACATAACGAAATCTCCACAACACAATGGAAAAAAGCCACTAAACAACAAAATTAGAACATCACAACAGAAACAAGCCACAAGACAATGAAATTAGCATATCACAATGGAAACAAGCCACAACACAACGGAAACAAGCCACAGCACAATGAAATCAGCACAAACACAACAGAAACAAGCCGCAACACAACGAAATTAGCACAACACAATGTAAACAAGCCACAACACAATGAAATTAGTCATATCCGTTGTGTTGTGGACATTTCGTTGTGTTGTGCACTACTGGGCCACCATAGTTTATAGTTGACAGTTACAGATACAAGGAAGTATTTGAAAACTAAAGTATTTAAATATAAAAAAGATCACATTTTGTTAACTGTGGCACTAAATTACCTTACATTTCTTTTCACAAATGGACTTCTTTGAAATTTGCTTTCATTCAAATGCTTAAGCATTAAATCTCCATGTTTGAAAGGTCTATGATTATTCCCCCCATAACAAAGATCTCTTTTCAATAATATACTGGAACCAAAGAGATGTTGTTGTACAGAAATGGCCGTGGTGATATGCTAATCATTAGATAAACTCGAAAAGGCAAGGTGAGGTTAGCAGTTACAGTATCAGTTGATATCGAAGCCAAATAAGTTGTCAATCATATTAGTCATTAGATACGGAACTAGGTTTTATATAGAACCCACATCATGTGGGCTATTCTCGTGAGACGGCTAGCCTACAACCTTAGGTCATTTTCGCTGCAGTCACAGCCATGATACATTGCAAATCCCTACACACAATGCCGCAGAGGCCCGAAGGTGCCTGTGACACCACTGTCCTTCTTGTGGCCTTCAAGGACTGCGAAAAAGGACAGTAGACACTAGGACACCAAAGACAAATCTTCTTCTCTACTCAGCAGGGAGCAATAAATCAGTTCAAATATGTATTAGCTCCCCCTGGAGACAGCCTGTGATACTACGCCTAGCTGTTACAGTCACGAATAAAAGAACGAAAACAGAAAAGGATATGTTTGTCTGGGGCGTGCCGAGCGGTGGGCCCCGGCTCGGTGCGCTAATTGTCTCTTTAATGATCTCTGACTGGCGCTTGTCTCAGTTCCACACTTCACAGTGAAAGATTTATGACTTTTCAGGAATAATCCATTCAGTGTGTTTCTAGCGCAAGGAGTGTGAGATTGCGAATGCTCCTTTGGGTCTTGGGCACAGGGCATCAATTAGTGTTGTCACTGCTCAGAGCTGTGAAACAGAAGGTTATGGTTTACTATAGTGTTTTCAACATCCGAAATTTATAATTAGAGATTAATTGGTGATACAGGAACCGGAAAAAAAGGAAAACAGTTGCTCATACTAGACATGACACGACAGAATCTGAGAGTCTGAGGTGAGAATGAACGGGTGGACGTATCACACACACACAGACCGACAAGGATGTTCTCATAATGAACACTTAGCATGGATAAGCTAGAGCTTAGCCACAGGCTAATGTGGATTTGTGTGTGTATGTGTGTGTGCATGTCAAAGGAGAAACTCTGAAAGAAATTGACAATAAGCAGCTGGTAAAATGCCAGCAGCACCCCGTTTCTCTTGCCCTTCTCTGTTGGTCCATTGGGAACAGCTGCCAACTCAGAGCATTATATATGAAAACACTGATCTGGAAAAACGAGTATTACGGGGTATACAACACCAGCAGCAACAACCGAATAAACACACACACAAAACAATTATGTTTAAAGGGATAGTTTACCCAAAAAAACAAAAATGCTGCCATTATTTAATCACACTCAGGACCACATGAAATCAAAACTGAAGCTTTGTTTGGACGTGCTTAATGGAATTTATCTTGAGCCTAAAAACCTTTTTGATCTACAGGCTCATGTTTAAAAGCTTGAAAATAGTTTTGTTGAGAAATAAATAGTGGCTATATTTAATTGATTGCATGACTGCATGGTTTATATTAAATCTTGGTCATTCCCATACTATACATACTTAATGACTCCACTAATATTCTAAAATGTTGCACATTTGTAAAGATGTGGGTGTCCAAACTTTTTATTGATAATATCATAGCTATAGCCATTTACAGTATTTGAATGCATTCCTAAAAGCTGAATATAAAACAGCAGTTTTCTGTTCTGGGAAAATGGACCAAAAGTATTGCTGACTCATCCTTCAAGCAGGGGCGTAATCAGGGGCTCAACTGCACATTTGTCGAGAGGTATGCAAGATCAGTGCCGGCGCCCCCCTAAATTCTAGTAGCCTCTAACACTAACTTGCGCAGAAAACTTTCTGCAAGTCAATGACCAAAACCCCATTACTAGCTTGTGCATGGAAGGATACAAACTCATCAGGAGTGAAAAAAAGTGATAAAGGTTTGAACCCCCTTCCCTCTTTTTTAATACCATAGGGGAAAAAAAAGTAAAAAGTAAAAACAAGAAAAAAAAAGAAAAGAAAAGTCTGTCACATAACATCTCCTTTAACTCCTGATGGTAGACCCCAGACAGTACAACACATTTTTTTTTATTTTTTTTTTTTCAAACACGTAATATTGCTCACTTGTTGTATAATATAATATTATTTATTTGCCTAAAAGTTATTCATATTCTTGCACATTTTTATATAGTAAAATTTATTTTAAAGAACATCTGCATTTTTTTTCTTTCATTTTTACTTAAAGAGATAATTCATGGAAAATTTGCCATGCTAAGTGGAAGATTTCTGCCAAGATTTCACCTGGTAGAAAAACAAATCCTATTAAAATGAATGTTATGATTTCCACTATGGCCCCTAAATGGCAGCAGAGAATCATTTATTGTCTCCTTTACCATTAGCACTCTGTGATATAGTTTCTTTCACATGTTTTGCTAATGGATTTATATTTAGACATTATAAAATCACTATTATAACATTTAAAAATCTCTTTTTTTGTCAAAGTTCAGCATTGTTTTGTATTGAAGTAGCAAGAGTTTTCAAATCAATTACACAGATGGCCTATTTTAAATTTACAACAGCAATTTTCAATGAAAAGTGGCTAGTTTGTATCCTTGTTTACAATCTTCTCAGTTTCTCTCAAATGTAAATCAAATGCCCCTTCACAAACATGTGAATGGGCATTTGATTGGCAGGCTGCATTTATTTCAGTAGGCTGCATGCATTTGAGAGACGTTCATAAATGTAATGCACATACATGCATGCATGCACAGCTTTGCAGCTTTAATCACCATTTTGGTAATTTCGTGACTTAACTGACGATGTATGCTCGCAGTTTCTAGTGCGGTTTTTTATGATGAAGTGATAGAGCGTGCGCCTCATATTCGCATAAAGTTGAAGAGTGTGCGTCGTGAGCACAGTAAAACGGCTGACAGGACAGGAAAGTTTGTTTTGCCATTATCATTACCATTACCACCTACAACCAACTAGCAATAGCAAGCAGAAAGTCATGATTTTCTGGGCTATAACATACAGACTACTGACTATTAAATGAAAAAAAATAAATAAATAGTTACAGTACATTTTATTTTTATTCAGCCTGGTCTCATTGAAGAAAAATGAAAAAAAAAAATAAAAAATTTCAAGAAAAAATATACAATTCACTGCAGTTTCCAGGTGAAATGAACATTGGTGGCAGTAAAACACAAATAAAAAGCATAGAAAATGTAACTCTCTCACCACCCAGTCTACATTTAACTTCATAACTGCCTCTCTGTGAAAATAGCAATGCAACATTGTTGCCAGAGTCACATTTATTTCATTATATGTGCCACCACCAAAGAAATTAAAAATCTGATTTTCACTTACTGTTTATAGAAAATGCTTGTTTCCTTTCAACCCAACCCAACCCAAACTCTGCTTAACTACCTAACTAAACTATTGGACTAAACTGTTTTCATGAATAACTTCAGATTTTTAATCAATTAAAAATAAAAAATAAAATCAAATTTTACTTTTAAGTCTCAATGTAACGGTTACAGATCATATGATGTACATCCGAGAAAAATGGAATATCAGAAAGACAGAAAAAAAGGGGGTCTTGGTTCAATTCATTGGTTTTTTGTTTGATGGAAGCATATCTCAATGCAAGTTTGTAATCGATTGTAAGAAAGGGGCAAGGTTTAAGCAGACTAAATGACTGGAGAAGTCCAGCATACATCACCAGAAAGAAGTCTGTTGTTTTACCAGAAGATCGAGAAACAATTAACTTTAAAAAAAAAAAAAAAAAAATGTATGGATGAATCACTATAAGATAAATAATATGCACTGAAATATTTACTGTTAGTGAATCAAAGCAATATATCCTAAAATTTTATGAAAAATTAAAATTTGAGTCATGATCACAGGGTCTTGTCTACAGGCCAAATTTGGGCTCCAATGCAATCCCCATTCAGATCTATAAAAGAAAAAAAAAAAAATTGTGTATCTGCATATTTGTTTTGGTAGTGAAATGGGCTTTTATGAAGCACAGTCACATACAGCCTGGCTCCCACTCGCTCATATCTCTCAAAACAATGAGCTGTCTGGCCTGGCAATGCCCCAGACAATGGACATTTGGGTCAGGGGAAATACAGTCTTCCGATGTGTCCAGTGCAAGACTGGTGGAGCCATCCACTACCACAGCTGTTTTGGGCTGGAAGCGGGTAAAACAGGACGTCTCCTTTGCTTCCCCCTGCCTCCGGTGCCACGCTATCTCTGCTAGCAGACCCGGGAGGTATTGTAGGACGAAGAAGCCCACTCCAAGTTTCTCTGAGGAGCACACTTGACGTTATTGGCTCCTTCTGGAGGTATCAGATGAAAAGACTGATGGAGCGTTCGAGAATTTGTGAGATATTAAACTGCAGGGTGAGGTTTGAGGCTGAATGCCCACAATCAACATCACAGGGAACCAATCAAAGATTGCCATCCGAGCGAACAAAGTAAACAAACACGCTTTTTTCTTATACAAAGCTGGTGTATTTTTTTCAATCCCTGTTTCCATGGCACGAGCCACCGCAATCACAGTGGCAGGAGATGAGATGCATTTAATTAGGACTTAATGAGATGACAGAGAAGGGATATGAGTCAGTTGTGGGGAACAACACGACGGCTTCACACTCCTCAGGTGACTGACAGGCTTGCGGCAAACACGGGCAGAGAGGGCAGCCATGCCTAACCACGCACGCTCTCGAATAGCAGCCCTTAATAAACAAGGATGCGAATCACAGCTGCATGCAGGAGTGGCTCCACCTCGGGCCATTTTCTGATAAATATGGTGTTGCTGGGAAAGGTTACACGTGTGCCCTGTCAATCAGTATTGTGAGAAATTAAAATGGCCAAATATGTATATGTGCAAATTTATGTTAAAATACTCAGTTTTAATAGCATAGCCAAAACATATCTATGTGTTAACATGATTTTAGCTGAACAAAACTTGTTTACTAATTTTAAAAGTACATTTCCATCCAACTTTACAACTTTGTTGCCATGACATGGTGTCAAAACAATTGTAAAAATGATTATTTAAACAGCTTTACAGCTCAGTTTTCATACAACTTTCAATAGAACATTTAATATATGTGCTTACATGAAAATAAGCTTCACATTTCTGATTTAAAATCCTCTGTGGTTCTCAACCAGAGGGCTGGTGCCTACTAGGAGGCAACAGGATGACTTAAAAGTATTTTAAAATTATTTTTAAAACATTTATTGATATATTCATATATTAAAAAAAAAAAAAACATTCTTGAAACTTCTAGAGGCAACAAAAATGTTGGTTTAATATAGAAACATCAGTTTCTGGTAATAAAAATTAGTAGTTTATCCATATAATAAATCTCAATGGGGTACACAATAACACTGCTAACTTTCACTGTATGGACAAACACACCATAAATACCTTCGAATATAAATTCTCTGAAAAAAATATCATCTTCAGTCATACAGGTTTGGAACAACAAGGGTGAGTAAATGATGACAGAACATTAATTTCTGTGAACTATCCTTTTAAAAGCAAAAGAAACACCGGATGTTAACTGGAAGCCAATTGGTGCTGAATAAATGAGCTCATTTAATGCGATCGGCAGATCTGGCGGAATCATAATCAAACGGACGCGAGGACCTCAGCACGTATTACTGAAGTCAGAAAAATAACGAGTTGACTGAAGCAGAGGCCATTTCTCAAGGTAATGGTGAGAGAGGTGCATTTTCGAGAAGATTTAAAGAATAGAAGGGGACAATGGAAGGATGAAGTGTCAGACAAAAGAGGAACAAAAAGATGGATAGATAGAGTTGTTATTTAGATACACACCATTACCCAGGACCCTAACACCTTTTTGAGGTTACAGAGTGGCCGTGATATTTGGAGGAAAAGAATATATACATTATGTCATATACCTGTGCAAGAGATGGGCGGCACCTACTTGCCCATCCAGTCAGAGGTCTAGTACATTTTCACCAAGTTTCAGGTGAACTGCCAGTCATAAATGGTCAAGAAAGTCATAGAGTAACTGAAATGGAACCCCTAACCATGCTTGCAAATGTCAGAAACAGGGAAAGAAAAGTATGCGCGTGCACTCTAAAATCAAGGCTATTACCTAAAAGGGAGCTTTAAAGTATAAGTGACGCAAATGCGGGCTGATTGATTACTCTAAAACACTTTCAGGGACTGTGTCTATCTGACTTCCTGGCTGTCTGTCTTTTGATCTTTCTCAACATCCTATTTTCGAAGAAAGGGAGCAAAAGCAGAAAAATCACACACCCAGGCACTTACTGACAGCCGTAGACCATGTGCACGGGCTGGTGTAAGTGGTATAATCTTGATTGAACGATCCAATCCACAGAAGGCACAACAGGGCCCCACTTACAGGCTGTGTTCTATTCTAGTGCTACACAATCGTTGGTAATTACTTAAACAAGCCGCATTATTCAGAGTAAGAATAGTCCATAAGAGTGCTATTTCATGCACAATAACAGCAGATTATAACTCAGTGTGTTCCACCTTCTCCTGTCACTGCCTGCCAAAAGGGCACTACACAAGCTGCAATAAATAGTTTAATAGTTTAGAAGTGTTTCCTCATTTAGCTGATGCTTTTTGATTTGCTCAAGTCAATAAGTTAACATTTAGGTGTGTATTCTGGGATTGCTTGGATAGCTGATGCAGTGTAACAGAGTGAGATGTGAATGGGGAAGGATAGGTGGAAACAGACTAGTCCAGTAGGAACAAGGACGGGTCAGTACCAGTGTCTTTCTATACTCCAAATCTAGAAACACAATATAAATACTCTAGCAACCCTCCAGAACACCCCAGTAACTGCCTAATACCACCCTTCTATCTGTCACCAGCTCTCTTACCTAAATAAATCAATCTTATCTATTTCGCAGCAATTATTTTTACATCATATCTATTCATTTATCTATCTCTCTCCACCTCAGCAACCAACTACAAATACTATAACAATCTAGCAACCAACTTAGCTTCTTGCCACCACCCAGAACACCATAGTAACAGCAAAGCAACCATTAAAAACACATTAGTCACTACCCAAAACACCATGAAAAGTGCCTAGCAACACCTTAGAACCACCCAGAATAATTAGATCCATTGCTTATCTTACCTATATATAAACTGTATCTATATGTCTATCTCTAGACATATAGACATCTAGCTCTATCTATCAATATCTCTATCTCTATTTTTCACCACCATAGCAACCAACTAGAAACACAATAGAAATGTCCTAGCAACTACCCACACAGCTTTTTTGCAACCACCTTGCAACACTCTAGTAACCTCATCAGGACACACTAATAACTGTCTAGCAGTAATCTATCTATCAATCAACCACCCAGGACAGACAACCAACCAACAAATCAAGGACAAACAACTACCCACCGACCCAAAAAAAACCACCAGCCAACTAACCAACCAACCAATGACACAGGAAAAACACCAACAGACCACCCAATGACCCAGCAAAAACACCAACCAACCATTGACCCATGAGAAGCATCAACTAACCAAATACTGACCTAGGAAAACACCAAACAACCAACCACTGACCCAGGAAAAACACCAAACAACCAACAACCTTGGAAAAAACACCAAACAACTAACCAACCACCCAACCCAGCAAAAACATCAATCAACCACCGACCCAGGAAAAACACCAACCAACGACCCAGGAAAAACACCAAACAACCAACGAACGACCCAGAAAAAAAGCCAAACCAACTAAGCACCAAACCAGCAAAAACACCAACCGAACACCGACCGAAGAAAACACCAACCAACCCCTGACCCAGGAAAAACACCAACCAAACAAACATTGACCCAGGAAAAACACAACCAATCAATGACCCAGGAAAACTCCGACCAACCAACCACTGACCCAGAAAAAATACCAAACAAACACTGCCCCAGGAAAACACCAATCAACCACTGACCCAGGAAAAACACCAACCAAACAACGACCCAGCAAAAACACCAATCAACCAATCACTGACCCATAAAAAACACTAACCAACCAACCACTGACCCAGAAAAAACACCAACCAAACACTGCCTCAGGAAAACACCAACTAACCAACGACCCAGGAAAAATACCAACCAACCAACAACCCAGCAAAAACACCAACCAAACAAACAATGACCCAGGAAAAAACACAACCAACCAGTGAACCAGGAAAAAACATCGACCAACCAACCACTGACCCAGAAAAAAACACCAATCAAACACTGACCCAGGAAAAACACCAACCGACCAACGACCCAGGAAAAACACCAACTAACCACCAACCCAGAAAAAAAAAACACCAAACAACTAACTAGAGCTGTCGCGCTGAAGGAATTTCCCTTGCAGTAATTTTGAGTGGCTCAATAGCACGGTATACGGTATTACCGCATATATATATATGTATATATATATATATATATATATATATATATAATCTGTGTGTGTATGTGTTACGATGTAACAAGGTCATATTCAGAAACCGAAACTGAAACAGAACCGTTGAAACAGGAAGTGAAGTAAACAGAAGAGAATGACAAAATAAAGGTCCACATAACAAAACATAAACCTGAAAATAAGATCGTTAGTCTATTGTTGGCCTATATATATATATATAAAACAGTTAGTTCTGATCCTCGAATCTGACTGACAAGAGACTTTTTCTGTTGATATTTCACCTGCGAGTTGTAGACGGGCTGTCAGTCAGTGCAGTTTCATTATTGTGCCACAAGGTGGCGTCAAGAGACAGTCTTTGAGTGAGTCTTTAAACCGTTCATTCAACTACATTCAAAAAAACGCTGATTCATTCAAAGAGAGATGAAACACGCTGTTGAAATCATTTTAATTTTGAGCGCCACATTTAAAGGCTCAGCTGACCAGCAATGCATCGATGCTAAGACAGATTTCGCTTTCCTTGGACATGACAACCTGTTTTCACAAATATACAAGACTCAGCCTGAAGGACAGACGCAGGTAATCACATGCGCTCAGTCGATCTCTCTCTCATTCGCTGCCTGTTTAGGCTTGTTAAGTGCAAATTTACTGAGCCTCTGTAATCATTACTAACTTATTTAATATTCAGTACACATGCACGAAGTGTAAAACGAGAAGGGCATAACCATACGAAAAAGAAAACACGGAAATATCGCGGTTGCTGCGGTTGTTGCATTCCTCTGCGGTTATGCTCGTCAATAGCGCGGTATTGCGATATTGCGGTTATCGCGACAGCCCTACAACTAACCAACCAACCACCAACCAAGCTAAAACACCAACCGAATACTGATCTAGGAAAACACCAACCAAACAATCACCGACCCAGGAAAAACACCAATCAACCAACGACGAAGGAAAAATGCAGACCAACAAACAAACAAACACCAACCCAGGAAAAACACCAACCAACCAATGACCCAAGAAAAACACTAACCAACCAACCTCCAACTCAGCAAAAACACCAACCGAACACTAACCCAGGAAAACACCAACCAACCAACCTCTGACCCAGGAAAAACACCAACCAATCAACCAACGACCCAACAAAAACTCAAACCTGCCAACCAACCATCATGCAGTACACAGTATGCTAATATTCTATTTTCATGTTTAATTCACTGAATGTGCACAGTTGGTTCGGGTTTAAAAAAAAATACAGTTTTGCATTATAGTTGAACTCTGTTGTACAGGTGACTTGGATGACGTGCAATGATTTCTGCTCATTTTCTGCCTGTTTGAAGGTGGGATTATTCATTAAGCTTCATCAGGAAGGTCAAACATTTTGCCTGAGGATCCATTCACACGTGTTCCTGTGAGACTGGTTTTTGTGTGACATATGTCATCCAGGCAGGTGGCTCGAACTAGTGCAAAAAACAACTCCAACTGGAGGTGTCACTGTCACTTCCATGACCTCCCTTCATCCTCACACCTTTGATTGACTGCATGTAACATGAGCCCTCAGCACGATGTGTCAGGATGGCAAAGCCCACACCACATGTAATTTGCAGCACTGGGCCGGGCCCAAGCATCCTGTCGGGCTCAGTGATGAAACAGCGGCTGACATGAGTAAAGGAACTACGCAAGATGGTCATGCCCGCAGCTTTCACATCTGATACCTAGGTGTGGGACTCTATCTTTTGCCAGCATTAAACACAATGAAGAGGATGTCTCCACTCTCAAGAGCGTTAAGATTTTTGTCTAAGAGCCTGTTCTCTAAAGCAAGTCTTTCATGTACCATTGCCATCTACGTGCCCCTTAAGTGCTTGAGTTACTTTTATATATTTTATATGTAATCAGTGCTCCCAAAATGTAGTCCATTACTGATTACAAATTACATGTTGAAAATTTTAGTGTAATCTGTGTGTAATCTACTGGATTACATATTAGGTAATGTATTCAGTAATGTAATCTGCTGGATTTCATATTTTAGGTAATGTATTCTGACTACTTTTTCAGATTACTAAATACTCTCCGTCCTCTACCTGCAATGACCCTCGTCATACAAACCCACATTTACACTTTTAGTTTTCTATAATCACTTATTTATCTCACAGCAAGATAAATTTATCATGGGAATTTAATAAATGATGTGTCACAGCAAAACGTCTACTTGCGCAAGCAGCCATTTACTGGCCTACGGTCCTCCCACTCTATTAAAAGCAGCATTTTCAAAGCTGTTCGGTTCACAGCTGATTAAGGTCATTAAATAGGTGGGCTGGTTTACAGACGCCGTGGAAAGCGTTTAGGTAGCACAACATCTCTTGCTGAGCGACGAATGTTCAGTGAAGATGCAAGCCTCTCTCATTAGCGGCTCTGTATATTCATTGGTGCTCCCAGTTAGATTGTGATGTTCTGAACCCCCCTAAATGAGAGGAATTTTAATGGCTGTAGTACCTCTGATGACATTAGGCAGTAACACGTTGCCAACTGGCCCTCTTGGCTTTTTGTAGATGCTGTACGATTGCAGCCGTGGCAACAGGCCGCAAGGAAAAAAGCAGCCGTGCCGTCTTGCAGGTCTGGGCGCACATTGGAGAAGGAAGGGGCCATCTTGAACCGTTTCCGAGCTGAGACATCCTGAGCCGTAGGCACAGATGGTACCTTGAAACTGGCATGTGTAACGGCTTGAAGGCGCAGAGCCAGAAACAACATCAGGGAAATCCATTTGTAGCACACCTCCACCACTGACGGGACCAGGGAACTGGTAGACTTGGCTACCTCTTCCTCAGGCAGAGGTGAATCTGGATTATGTCAAGGGAATGTGTTGCATAGTAATCACTCACTGGAGGATTTATGAAATATGATCCCCTTGCAAGAGACCCCATCAAAATAGCAAAGCACATATACAATGTGAGTAAATTAATGAATGAATAAATGAATTTGAATAGTTTATTGGAGTTTTTGCCAGAAAATTTGACTTTATTTTACGTCAAAATTTCACATTTAATTCAACATACTTGCAGTTTCTTTGTTTTTTGTTTTTTTTGTTTTGTTTTTTTAGTGCAGCTTTGATTTTATATATAAAGAACCATTTATATTTTTCTTAAGAAAACTATGTTAAAATGCAACTGAAAATTATATATTATATTTCAAATATATTCAAAATTTTATATATCAAGAACTCAAGAGTTAAAATTCACCTTGATAATGTCAGATAACTTTGATAGAAAGGTATGTAACAAAACAGGTTTTGTTCCCAAATTTTTATCAATTTTAGTGGTAGTCCACTGTATGAAGAATTTTGGGGTATAATATGTCACAGTTCACTTTATTTTGCTATCCTCACTTACATAAATGAACTATAGTGTCCTGCACCCACTAATAAAAAATATCAAAAATTATATCTGGTGTCTGAATATTTTTGAATATTTCTGAATTTTTATTTTGACTGTATACATATACACACACACACACACACACACACACACACACACACACACACACACACACACACACACACACACATATATATATAGTGCCTTGCAAAAGTATTCAAACCCCTTCATTTTTTCCACATTTTGTTATGTTGCAACCTTATGTTAAACTGCTTTAAATTACTTTTTTTCCACATCAATCTACACTCTATACACCATAATGACAAAGCAAACAACAGGTTTTTAACATCTTTGCAAATTTATTAAAGATAAAAAAACTTAAATGATTCCATTGCATAAGTATTCATTTCCTTATCTGGCAGAGTTGAAATTTAGCTCTTGAAATTTAAAATATGCTTGTAAATGTTACCACAGTTTGAGTGAAGTTAACCTGTGGCAAATTCAATTGAATGGGTATGATTTGGAAAGGCACACATCTTAATAAAAGTTCTAACAGCTGAAAATACATATTAGAGCAAAGACCAAGCCCTGAGGTCAAAAAACTGCCTGTAGAGCTCAGAGACATGATTGCATCAAACCACACATCTGGGGAAGTGTTCAGAAAAAAAATTATGCTGCATTGAAGGTTCACAGAAGCATGTAGCCTCCATTATCCATAATGGAAGACATTTGGAACAACCAGGACTCTTCCTAGAGCTGACCTCCTGGCCAAACTGAACAATTGATAGAGAAGGGCTCTGGTTAGAGTGGTGACCAAGAACCTGATGGTCACTCTAGTTGAGCTCCATGATCATATGTGGAGATAGGAGAAACCTACAGAAGGACAAACATCGCTGCAACACTCCACCAATCTGAGCTTTATGGCGGTGTGGCCAGACTCAATCCTCTCATCAGTGAAGACACATGAAAACACACTTGGAACTTGCAAAACAGCACCTAAAGGACCCTTAGACTGTGAGAAACAAGATTCTCTGGTCTGATGAACCTCAATTCCATGTATCATGTTTGAAAGAAACCAGGCACTGCTCATCATCTGCAGAGTACCATCCCAAAGTAAAGTGTGCTGGTAGCAGCCTCATGCTCTGGGGTTGTTTTTCAGCGGCAGGGACTGAGGGACTCGTCAGAGTAGAAGAAAAGCTCAAAGCACCAAAATATTGAGAGAGCCTTAATAAAAACCCAGTCCAGAGCATTAAGAACCTCAGACTGGGCAGAAGGTTCACCTTCCAACAGGACAATGACCCTAAGCACACAGCAACTCTGTGAATGTCCTTGAGTGGCCCAGCCAGAGCCTGGGCTTGAACCCAATCAAATATTTCTGGAGAAACCTGAAAATGTGCATCTGCCCCCATCCAACCTGACAGAACTTGAGAGGTGGAGAGGTGAGGTGAAGAATATCAGATAATTGCCAAATGCTGATGTGCAAAGCTTCTTGCATCATACACAAAAAGATTTGAGGCTGTAAAGGTGTTTCAGCTAAGTACTGAGTTAAGGGTTTAAATACTTATGCAATGTACTTATTTCAGTTTTTTTATTTTTATACATTTACAAAGTTGTGACAGTTCTGTTTTTGATTTGCCATTATGGTGTATTGAGTGTAGATTGATGTGGGAAAAAAAAAAAAGTAATTTAAAGCAGTTTAACATAAGGCTGCAACATGAAACGTGGAAAAAAAAATGAAGGGGTTTGAATACTTTCCCAAGGCACTGTATATATATATATATATATATATATATATATATGTGTGTGTGTGTGTGTGTGTGTGTGTGTGTGTGTGTCTGGAAAATATTTAAATATTTACTTTGTTTAAACTTGACGGTATGTCTATTAATGTTAGACATCCATTTGAAATGAAACATGTTTAATACAACAAAATAATTGGTTTAGCATTTTTCACAATAAATACAATCACGAAAATAAATCATTAAATACCTATTTAAATAAGTTTAATAGTGCCTTAAAGTCTGTCAATGAGAATATATATTTGAAATTGAACACATTCCAAATCAATATTTAAAAGTTAACATGCTAACTGACAGCTCCAATAATATTAATCTTTATAAACCCTTGGCACTTTTGTACTATACAAATAAAAATAACATTTTAATTTAATTAAAAATATTTCTCTTGAAGTTATGTCTAACAATATTAAAATGGGTAAGATAATAATAAAAAGGAAGCACTTTTAATATTTTCCAAATAATAGTTAATCATTTATTTTGGCTCGACTACAATGATAAATATATAGCAGAATATATGAATGTGTCAAGACAGAGAGTGAAAGAGAGAGAGACTTTTATCAATTAAAATATAATAAAATATTACAAATTATAAAATATTTATAATATTTAATACTTTTTTAATATATTAAACAATATTTTTCTCACACAGTATAAATGTATAAAAATATGCTTGAAAGATGTTGTGATTTGGATGCTGATTCCTGGTTTTTAACCAACAGCAAGAAAGACGGTTCTTTTTGAGAACATATTTTGCTGGTGAACAATATGTCTACAGCTAGACCACCACTAACCAGCATGGGAATTCCAACTTAAGTTGGTCTTTTCAGCAGGGTAATGACTTATTAGTGAGCCTAACTGGGCCACTTTAAATTGGTGAAGACATTTTCTAAGACCAGCACTGCCAGCTATCTTCTCCATACAGTGTATTCTAATGAACTGTGAGATGGAGGCTTCCTCCAAGCTCATACGGCCTGGCAGTTTCTGACAGAACCCAAAGGGACGTCTTTCTGCACACCAAGCACAAGAGCACACAGCCCTGACCTAATACTCCATTTTTCCCGCACCCTTTTTTCCCGCTCTTTTCTTTTTTTCAAGCCAAACATGTTTTGTAAGATAAGCCTCCTTAACCACGGCAGATTCTTCACGCTTTTTGTCTGTGTGAAAACGGATTAGAAGAGGAAAGCGGAGCGGGAAAAAAGCCATAAAAAGTGAAAGAACGAACAACTGACTTTTTTTTTTTTCCACCAGGTTCTTTCAGAGATTTGAGCCCGATGACGCACCCAATGGGCCGGCGACCGAGGGAATGTTCTGTAACGGGGTTTGTCAAGCTCATAGGAGACAAGAGAGGACGACGGACTCGGATGCCAAAGTTCTCCAGTCTTTCGTGCCATTACTTAATGAAAGTGCTGTAGTCCTTTCTTCAACTTCCTGTGGGTTTTAATTAGATCATTAGAAGAACAGATTTAATTATAGCATGGGCAAGTGCACGACGCATTAGAGGTGCACCTGGCAAACTTGGTCCATCATCAAAATACTGGGTGCAGAGGAGCCTGGGCTTTCCAAGGGTTGGCAGCGAGTTGGGCTGCAGTGGCCTTCTGGGAATGCGCAAACATAATGAAGTATTATATTCATACCGCGGTAGGAGCTAAACATAATTTTCCTGAGAGCAATAAACCAGCAGGGATTCTGATCTTGAACCTGACTGGTCTACTTGAGTCGAGCTCCAAGAGCAGCATTATTGTGCTTTTACCTTATGTTTGGCCTTTTGACACTTGCTCTGTAGGTACAGCAGAGAGATGACAGGAAATAATGGGGAGAAAGGAACAAACAGGACTGACATAAGCCATATTCAAACTTGCATTGAGCACCACAGTTCAATGTTTCAAAAATATTGTATTTCTTGCAAAATACTGAAGTAGGCAGGATTTTTTCTACTAAATTTGCAATGTTTTCTGTGTTCAGCACCCTTTCCTGCAACTATGCTATCCACTAGGTCACAGCTCTGACTGGAAGCTTGCTTTTTAGAGCAGGGGTTTAAAACCTTATGCCAGAGATGCCCAAATTTGCCTTTGCTAAAATATGAAGACATTTTCTTGTATAAACACCCATTTATACAATAAGCATGACATTAAAAATTAAAAAAATATTTTTTAAATCAACAATCTTTGGCATTAAAGCCAAAACACGATAAAAACTTCTTCATGCAATATTTATTTTGCATTAATCTAACAGCACATCTTTTTATACACATTCTAATAATGAACATACAAACATGAGATGCAGTTACGTCGAAAAAATAACGGCATTTTAGTTCAAATACAGCACTAATGCTGAACACCCCATATGAAATAGTCAAAATTCACTATCATGCTTTTGTCAGGCATATGTGCTGGCATATTAGTTTTGTGCTGATATTTTTGATTAACTTCGCAGGCTGTCGTAATCTATTTGCCAAATGAATACACACGGTTTACAATGAAGATGCAAATGGAGGAGAGGAGTGTTTGACTTTCCGCCCTGGCACCAAACAAATGTGAATTGTGCATACCGAACATGGCAGACAGAGAGGAACAAACAAACTCCCGCAAACAGTGATATTTGCGTACGCAGAGCTGTCAGTTCTACTGTCATGTGGCGGCGTTTGTGTGCATTCACATCTCTCTTTCTGTCGCTCCTTTTCATGATTCTCTCCATCACTGTACGCAAGACCCCCTCCTGACTTCATTCTCTCGTTCTCCATCATCTTTTCTTTGCATCATTTATTCCAAACCACTGCAAAATGCTAAAGCTAGCTCTCTTAATGTTGCTTTTTATAGCGACAGCTTATGCGGATGCTAGAAAAGCAGGGCTGTAAAAATCAAGTCGGCGCTGACATTCCCCAGGATTGGTTTGCAGGCCAGCGTGGGGTCCCGCAACAGAGGTATTGATCCGTACAGTGTCAGCAGGGTTTGGCATGACCTCCCAGGGGAGAGCACAGGCTGTGCCCGGCGCATCTGAGCATCACAGCCCATTAGCCCAGCTGATACAGGGAGCACCGCTCTACCGGAAAACCAGCGCTACAGTACAAGGAGGTGGTTCAGGATATGAGTTTTTAGTCCAGTGAGAAGACTGAGATATGCATACCTATATCTACTCGCATACAAACACTCATGGTCAAATTAGAGAAAGATTATGACTGTTTTCATACGGGTTTCCTACAGCTGTTTTCATTGGTTAACAAACCAGAGAGTCCCGCCCCAGACTCACACTATTGGTTGAGCCAGTGTTGGTGAGTCAAGGTGGTCAAACAGATCAGGGCTTGGATAACATGTTTAAGATTTTCAGGTAATGGATGTCTCATTTACAGTTTGCTTAGCATATTAATACATTAATAATCTTGCAAAATGTAGTTTGTATAAAGTATTTAATTATATTTTATAATTTAAAGGTTTATTTTAAAAATAGCAATTTGCAATATTTGTGAATGAACAATTATGTAAATTATTATAAAATGTTAATTATATAATAAATAAAAATATTATAATTTACATTAACATTAATTACATTAAGTAATAATCTTGTAAATTATTATTATAATTTAAATAATGTATTTTAACTGCTTAAATTATGTAAATAAAATTATAATTTATTAAATGAAAAATGACATTGTTAATAAATTAATAATATTTTATATTTTTTTCATTTATATAATGTATTTTAATTTTATAATTTAAATAGTTTTATAAAACATAATATTAATTTACAGTATTCATTTAAGAACAATTATGTAAATTATCATTAAGTTATTAATTATATAATAAATCAAAAATAAATGATTTTCTAATAAAAATTATTATAATTCACATTAATAAATATTGCAAATTACTATAATGTATCTAATGTGTTAATATAACAATATAAGAAATATAAGCATAATATAAGAAATGTGTGTTTAATATATTTAATAAATAAATAAATAAGGATCTACATAATATTGTGAAAATATAATATAAGAAATATAAGCACAATATAAGATATGCATATTTAATATATTTAAAGAAAGAAAGAAAGAAAGAAAGAAAGAAAGAAAGAAAGAAAGAAAGAAAGAAAGAAAGAAAGAAAGAGAAAGAAAGAAATACAAGGATATGAAGTATCTATATAATATTGTAAAAAAATAATATAAGAAATATAATCATAATATAATAAATGTTTAATATATTTAATAAATAAATAAATAAATAACTACAAGGATCTAAAGTATCTACATAATATTGTGAAAAAAATAATATAAGAAATATAAGCATGATACAAGAAATGTATGTTAAATATATTTATTAAATAAATAAATAAATAAATAAATACATACAAGGATCTAAAGTATCTACATAATATTGTGAAAAAATACTGTTCAAAAGTTCATCAACTAGAACAGTATGATTTTTTTTTAAAGTGTGTGAGAGTGAAGGTAAAGACATTACAAAAAAATAAATAAAATAAAAAAGACATAAGACAAAGATATATTACAAAAAAAAAGAAAAAAAAAAATATATATATATAGTATATTTCAAATAAATGCTTCTTTCTAACTTTCTATTTATCAAATTTTCCCTGGAGAAAAAAAAAGTATCACCATTTCCACAGAAATATTAAGCCGCACACGGCTGTAATAAGAAATGTTTTTTGAGCAGCAAATCTACATATTAGAATGAATTCTGAAGGATCATGTGACAGTAAAATTTAGCTTTGTCATCACAAGTATAAATCACATTTTAAAATACATTAAAACAGAAAATGGTTTTAATTATAATAATATTTCAGAGTATTACAGTGTATTTTTCTACTGTTTTTGATCAAGTAAATGCTGCTTTGGTGACCTTAAGAGACTTTCAAAAACATTAAAATCTTACAGACCCCAACTTTTGAATGATTTCTGAAGGATCATGTGACACTGAAGACTAGAGTAATGATGCTGAAAATTCAGTTTTGCAATCACAGGAATAAAGCCAAAAGTTCTGAACAATAGTTTATATCAACTGTATCAACATATCCCAAGGGGGACAGGATTTTTTTCTGGGAAAAAGAGAGGGAATCACTTTAGTACTGTATTTAGTGTACGTTGCAATTTGAACCAGCCTCTCCTATATAAGGGCTAGAGTTAACATTGTGTTTTCTAGTAAAACAACTTCTCTTTCTTTCTGTAAAAAAAACCCTGCACTTCTAGACTCCTGAGCAGACAAAGCCTCAGACAAATGCAACAAGATTCCTGGGATGACAAACCACCGTACAGTATATAAAGCAAGTCAATACTGTGGTTTTGACGTGCAGCACAAAGCAGGCAGACGGTGTCACAGAGCGAGTGACTGACAGCCGAGCACAGGAGGCCAAATCCCAGACTCACAAATACCATTCTCACTGTTTGACTGACACTTTTAATCGCTATCACACCACTCCATCCTTTAGACCCAATCTATTTTAGTCAAAAAGACACATCAGACAAATGGACATCGTTTCATGTTTTATAAAGGCGGGAAAAGCTCGGTCAGGTGTGATATGCATGCTGACAAGTTGAAGATGGTGCAATTGTTTCATGCCATTAAACAAGTCAAAAGTGAAACTGATATAACAACTGAAATGGAAACTATTGGTGGACTTATTGGTTTATTGATTGAAAGTGAAGTTAATATTTTGCCACTTTAATTTTCAAAAGAGATAAAAAGAGTAAAGCTGAAATGCCAAATTTATCAATGCAATACTACGAAAAATAAATTATAATATACTGATATATGATTGTACTGCCACATCCGAATGGCACAGAAAATTGGAGGGAAAAGAGGAGAAAGGGATCGAAACATGTTGCAGGCAAAATTAGATCTGCAACTCTAATGTTAATGTTAAAGCAGATTATATATATTATTACTGACATATATAATTATATATATATATATATATATATATATATATATATATATATATATATATATAATTATTATTAAATTATAGCATTTTTGTTTTTAAATATTAATAATTATTAATAATTTTAAATATATTCTAAATATATATTATAAAATAAAATAAAAAATACTATACTTTAATAATTTAATATATACTTACATATACAGGCAAAATGTACACCCACAAAGTTTACAGAAAAAGAAATTAAGAAATATAAAATAAACAATAAAAAATATAAAATGCATTAATAAAATAAGCAAATGAAATAAAGCAAACAAACAAAAATTAGATTAATAGATATATTAATCTATATTAATAGACTATCATAAACAGTGAAAAGTGAAAAATAAAAAATAAATACATAATTATAAAATAAAAACAAAATTAAATAGATTATTAAAATAAAACAAAAAATAAAAATAATTGACTTTATTATAAAATTAACTAAATAAATTAAAATATTTAACAATTTCAAATTATAATATAAAAATATATAAAAATAAATAAATAAAAAAAATATTATAATAAACTGATAAAATGATTAAACTAAAATAACTAAAAGTAAAATAAAATAATTAAACTCTTTGTAAAACATAGCATAGCTGTTTTGCATTAAATATAGACAAAGAAACTTCAAACTTACGACATTGTGTTTGGTTAGGTTAAGCTCTGATCAATTCTAATAAATGTTTCAACCAGAGTGTTCCCATCTTGAATTCAGAGTGGAATCAAAAGCACAAAAGTGCTGTACATAACAGACATTCATTTAGCAAGTCCTTATTTTGAATTCTAGAAAGCATCACCATTTCCTCTTCCAGCTTTTTGCTTATGATCAATGCTGAAACCTGTGAGTCAGCTGCTGCCACCAGACCTTGCCTGTCACCACAACATGCTCTCCTTCTCACGGGTGTCACAGGGACCGTCAGAAGCCTTGGCTATCAAAAAAAGAAACCACCTCTTTTGACACATCTCTGACAAAGAAGCCAATTATTTGGGCCTCTCATGGTGCAGACCTGTTCTCGTGTATGCCGGAGAGAGCTTTTATCCTGCTGTACAAGGACATCTCCCCATGGAGAGATGACGTTGATGCTGAGCGCTAGTGGTGCAAGGGTGTGAGTTTCACGGGGGCAAGTACAGGTTGGTGTGATTGACCTTTTTGTGTGTCTTTAAACACCAATCTATACTGAAAAAAAAAACCCAAACAGGATTTTATAAAAAGGATAACCTGCCTGTCCACTCCTACAGTTTTTCCTGCACTGCAACGTGACTCTGAGAGAGAGAGAGAGAGAGAGAGAGAGAGACAGAGAGAGAGAGAGACAGAGAGAGAGAGAGAGAGAGACTCAAGAAGGCTGGTTCAGTCTGTCACTGAGTGACACACTCCCTGTTAATATAACAAGGAACAGCATTTGCAGTGTAATTGACTTATGACATTCAATGAGAAATAATACATCTCCGTTCAAAAGTTTGGGGTCTGTAACTTTTTAAATGTTTACTTGATCAAAAACTCTGAATTATTTTTACAATTTAAAATAGGTGCTTTCAGTTTTAATATATTTTAAAATGTAAGTTTTACCTGTGATGATAAAGCTGAATTTCAGGGTTGCAGATCTTTCAGAAATCATCCTAATATGCTGATTTGGTGCTCAAGAAACATTTCTTATTATTATCAATGTTGAAAGCAGCTGTGCTGTTTAATATTTTGTGGAAACTGGGATATGAATAGAAAAATGACAGCATTTAATTGAAAAAGAAATATTTTTTTAACATCATCAATATCCTTACTGTCGCCGTTGATTGATTTGAATACATCCTTGTTAAATTCAAGTATTAATTTTTGTTAATTCTGTTAGTAAATCTGGGGGGAAAAAATTATTATCAGTCACAACATAGGGAAAAAATATATATATTGATGAACTGTGCACATAACAACCAGGAACATTTATTAAGAAAGTAAATAGGGAACTGATTTTGAGTTCATAATATATTTCTATATATTAAGTTGTTATGACCAAGATCATGAATATTAAACAACAGTAGTTTGGCTGGGTGATATAGCACTAACTAACTAACTAACTAAATAAATTTAAAAAATACCCATATACTGTATGTACAGTATGTGTAGTATGTGTGTGTGTGTGTGTGTGTGTGTGTAGTATAGTATGTATAGTATGTGTGTGTGTGTGTGTGTGTATATATACACACACACACACACACACACTACCAGTCAAAAGTTTTTGAACAGTAAGAATTTTAATGTTTTTAAATAAGTCTCTTCTGCTCACCAATCCTGCATTTATTTGATCCAAAGTACAGCAAAACAGTATTTTTTTTTAATAATTTTACTTTTTAAAATAACTGTTTTCTATTTGAATACATTTTCAAATGTAATTTATTCCTGTGATTTCAAAGCTGAATTTTTAGCATCAGACTTCAGTGTCACATGATCCTTCAGAAATCATTCTAATATTCTGATTTGCTGCTCAAAAAACATTATTATTATTATTATTATTATTATTATTATTATTATTATGTTGAAAACAGCTGAGCAGAATTTTTTCAGATTTCCTTGATGAATAGAAAGTTCAGAAGAACAGCATTTATCTGAAATAGAAAGCTTCTTTAACATTATAAATGTATTTATCGTCACTTTTGATCAATTTAAAGCATCCTTGCTCAATAAAAGTATTAATTTGCTGATCTTAGATCTTTCTATTCAAAGAATCCTGAAAAACAATTTTACTCAACTGTTTTAAATATTGACAATAATAATAATAATAATAATAATAATAATAATAATAATAATAATAATAATGTTTCTTAAACAGCAATCAGCATATTAGAATGATTTCTAAAGGATCATGTGACACTGAAGACTGGAGTAATGATGCTGAAAATATAAATAAAATATATTCAAATAGAAAACAGTTATTTTAAACAGTAAAATTATTTAAAAATTTTACTGTTTTTGCTGTACTTTGGATCAAATAAATGCAGGATTGGTGAGCAGAAGATCATTAAAATCATCATTAAAAAACATTGAAAATCTTACTGTTCAAAATCTTTTGACTGGTAGTGTATAGATTACAAATAGTAGATGTTTTTACAAGTGACAGATTATGTTTGAAATAATAAAAAAAAAAAAAAAAAAAAAACTGGGCCACCTTGAGCATTAAAGACAGATTTCAAACTGCATACTTCCAGAGAAAGTGCTATTGAGGAATGGAAACACTAACAGAAAGCTTCACTCCAGGTATTATAGACCTCCTTGGTTTCAAACTCAGATGGACCTTGAATAAAGGTATGACTATATTCATCTGTTCAGAGCAAAAAATACTCTGTTCAGGAAAGAGTATTGAGAGCTCTTAAAACTCTAGCTTTTAAGCTTTTAACTGTTACGACATCACTGTCAGAAACAGTGATATGGTAGAAAACGCATAAGTCTAGCTCTTTAAAGTAGGGTCTGAACTGCTTTTACATAATTAATGATAGAATTAGGACAGAAGAGATGGAGCAGCTTTGATTTTATAAAAGAAAAAAAAAATCGCAGTTTCACTTTCAACGAAAAATGAACATGGCACATGACATCGTCACAGCATTCTACAACCTCACAGCAGGCCTTTCACCACCCACAGCTCACTGCATCCACCACCCACACACACACACACACACACACACACACACACACACACACACACACACATACACACACACCCCAGACTGTGGTGTGGGAGTCAGGCTGAGATCCAACAGATCTTCCAGTTCACCATCCACCAGTAGGGGTGGGAATTGTAAGGAATTTGCTGATTCTGGTTCTGATCCAGGTTTAAATTCAGATTCTTCTTGATGATTTCGGTTCCATTAATGAAATAGCTTTTCTTTTTTTTTTTTTTTTCTTTTTTTCTTTTTTTAAGGAATTTAACAATTCTGGTTCCAACTGATTTTTTTTTTTTTTTTTTTTTGATTCCATTAAAGAGAAAGGAATCTAAAGTAATTTAGCAATTCTGGTTGTGATTTCCCTGATTTCATTGTTTTTTTTGGAGGAAAAAAAAAAATTAAATAAAAAATTGTATTAAACAACAATAATTTATTTTATATTGTTTTAATACTGTACAGCACAATAGTGTGATTCCATTTAAAATTCAGTACATTTTTTCTTTTTCTTTTTCTCAAGGTGGCTCAGATTTTACTGCTTTACTGTATTTTAAATCCAACAAATGCAGCCTTTTTGAGCATAAGAGATGTCTTTCAAACAACATCTTACTGACCCCAAACTTTTGAACTGTAATTTATACATATTTATAAAGTAGTGTCCTTAGTAGTCTACCAAATGAAGTGATTTCTACATAAAAAAGTAATGTAAAGTCACAACTAGGACAAAAAAAACTGACTTCCTCTGAAGTTTCTCATGCAATCACTAAAATACTAAATATAAAATAGCTGATTCTTAGAATTTATTTTTAAAGCCAGTCAAATCATATGGGAGCTTGCAAATTTGGAAACCCCTTGCTATCTTTGTATTTCAGGAAAAACTACCGAAACATCCTGCAAAGTCTGGTTCTCCTTTGACTACAGCGACCTGTGGCCTGTGTTCCTGAAGAGAGTGTGAAAGTAAGTACATAAAACAGTGGAGATGACAGCCAGTGACACAGAGAAAGTATTAGAAAGAGAATGACAGATGCACAGATGGAAGAAGATACAAGATTTGGGGACAGTCAATACCCCACATATTTAAGCATATAACTTTACGACCTCTATAGACAACTGACTTCATCTGTGTCATTCTGCTGCTCTGAGTTTTATGGGAGCTGCCTTTCAGAAGTTTGTAAAGTGGCATTGCAATGCATCATGGGTCATGATGAGTGACGGTCTCATTGCCTGGATTCATGGGCTGGTAATGGGAAGTAAAGTGCAATGAATGTGGAAACCGGTAGGCTGCAACATGACTTAACTGCCTGAATCCCGCTTTTGCTCTGTGATGAATTTCTGCATATTTTAGTTAGACTTGTAAACCCTAAAAAATGTCAAATCTGTTATACAATGATCAGTACAACAAACAAAACAAAAACACAAATCACAAAACACAAAACAAAAATGCAAAACAAAACAAAACAAAACACAAAATTAAACAAACAAAAATGACCAAAAACAAAACAATCCTCAGTTTCTATCCTGAGGTCTTTCTGCAGACAGTTTCAATGTTTCAGAAAAATTCAAATCTATTTTAAACAAAATGAAATGAAATGAAATAAAAAATAATTTCTCTAAGCACAGGTTTGAAAATCACAATCTAGGATGCATGGCGATATACAGAATCATTACATTTGTAGCCTATCATGATGCAGTTGGTGATATCTTGTGCTAAAATTGAATTAATTTGTATAGCAATCACATAAGACATTAGCATTAGCCAACCAAATTCCTTAAGCTTTACATTTCACCTGACACAAATTAATAATGCAAAAATGCAAATAATGTCTCCCGGAAATGCGATTAGTCATTCCGATCTGATGCCAACATTTCATAAAGCTCATCAAAATCACCAACAGGCATCATCATTAATATCCAATTCATATTTGAATGAGTGAAGAGGACGGCGTCAACACATTTAATGTGTTCTCTCAAAGCACTCAACTTTCATCAAGCCAAATAAAGATCTCATTGGGGCTCAGGGGCCTTAGGAGCCCGCAGAGACAATGGAGCATCTCTCCTTTACTGATGAGCATCCTATCGCATTTCAGAGAGGGATGAGACATGGCTGACTGACTAACCACAAAGTCAAAGGCTCATTTTGGAGTTCTTTCACAGAGAAGGAAAAGATGTAAGCTGTTTTAGCGCGCTCCTCCCATTGCGAGAGGAATAAAAGAGCAGCCAAATCAACGGTGGCATGAATAATAAATAATGTCATCTCAGAAACAAAGAGAGAGAGATGGATGGAGTGAGAGGGAATGATGGAGGAAGATGAAAAACTGAGTTTGCATGCCAAGGCCAGAAAAAAAGAAAAAGAACAAGAGCAAAAAGAAGGGGACATCTATGAGTGACGGGTTTTAGAGAAGGACAAAGTTAGAAAGACTGAGAGAGGGCGAAAGAGAGACTGACAGGGAGAAAATTCAAGAGAAATTGGCATGAAGCAGAAAAGAAAGACACCACCACCAAAAATGTCCTCAAGTCAGTGTTATAACATTAAATGCAAAACAAACAAAAAAAGCAAAAAACAAACAAAAAAAAAAAAACATCAAAAGCAAAGCTGAGACAAAACAAACAAATAGAAAAAAATAAAAACAAAAGCAAAACTAAACAAACCAAAAGCAAAACAAAAACAACTAAAAGCAAAGCGAAACAAAAAACATCTTACTGACCCTAAACATTTGAACTGTAGTTTATACATATTTATAAAGCAGTGCCCTTAGTAGTCTACCAAATTAAGTGATGAAGTGACATTAAATGCAAAATAAAAAAGCAAAAAAAGCAACAAAACAAATCAAAAGTAAGCCTAGTAAAAAAAATAAAAAACAAAAAAACAAATGGAAAAAAATTAAACCAAAAAAGCAAACCAAAACAAACCAAAAGCAAAAGCAACCAAAAGCAAAGCGAAGCAAAAAACATCTTACTGGCCCCAAACTCTTGAACTGTAGTTTATACATATTTATAAAGTAGTGCCCTTAACAGTCTACCAAAAACAAAACAAAATTAAAGCTAAGACACACACAGAAAAAAAAAAATAAATAATTGAAAAAATAAAACCAAAAAAAGCAAGCCAAAACAAACCAAAAGCAAAGCAAAAACAATCCAAATCAAAGCAAAACAAAAACATCTTACTAAAAAAAACACTAGTTGGTTTGTCTAAAAGAAAAAAAGAAAGAAAAAAAAATCACACACAAAAAACAGTAACTTCTAAAAATTAGCATATATTCCATTTTTATTTTTATATGTATAATTTTTAATACTTGATAAAATAAATTTTTAATTATTTTTATATATACTTTCCAACTTTTTCTTTGAACATTTGGTTAGTTTGGTCTGTTAATTTGACACCTTTTGCATATGATTGTCAACTAAAAATGTCTGCTATTTCAGAGTAAAATGGAAAGAAAAAATGAAATATTCCAGCCTGTAAGCTGTCCATATAAAGGAACAGTAACATTTTGTTGCAAGGAGATTCAGTGAGCTCACTGAGAGTTTTTAATGAGAGTTACTCTCTGGCCCCCCTCTGCTATTGCTCATGGGAATAACCTTTACAAGTTACCTATGCAGGATATATTGTGTCCTTTCACCATCGTCCAATGAAAAAAGATGATCCAGTAGAAATCCAGAAGGCAACCTTTCATTTCGCCACACATGTCTAGTAGACACATGAAAGCAATGCCCCACTTCAAAAAGCAGGTCGACCAAAGCAATAGGCCCTCTGTATTGATTTCTTTGTCTTTTATCCAAAGCTGCTGAAAACAAATTTCCTTTGGCGGTCGGGGTATGAAAACAAGGAATAAACACAAGGCAATAGGCCCCTTGATACTGAAATTCTCACTGCAAGGGTCACAAAGCTTGGTGAATCTCCAAAACAAGAGGCTGCCAAAATTTATAGTTAAAGTCAGTATAAATTCAAAATTTACCTTATTTACTTTCATAATGTCTTATTGTGCATAATTAATCAAACTAATAAGAGTATTCTAATATTTCATCAAAATGTAATAACTTGCTTTTCAAAATTTCTAATGTTCTGATGAAAGGTTAATTTTTATTTACAAATAAATTTTAAAAAGTGTCAGTGGAATGAAAAAAAAAAACCATACGTGGCAGTATATTCACCTTTAAATAAATACCTAAGTAAAAAAAAAAATGTACCAGCAAAAAAGATTTGTGTGTATATTGATACAGAACAACGATAAATTTTTTGAGTGCTCATAACTTGAGTTCGCTGTAAGTACACTGATTTATTAATCATCCATGTCAAATGTCAAAACAGAAATGGGAAACAGCTAAGAACACTGCCACTTTGTTCCCGAGACCTGACCCTATGTGTGTTGTGAATGACACGTCTGGAAATCTCTGGGATTTTTTCGATCATAAAAGTCAGTGCTCTGTGAAGACCACACATGAAATGGAGAACAAAACAAAAGGGCCCAAAAAGAGACATTACTGTAGTATGTATCTGCATGAGTCCTTCTCTCTCTCACACACACACACACACACACACAGAGTGTTGAATATGTCCTCAAGAGAAAAGCACCCCTATATCTGTTGTCTTGGTCACCATTGCACAATCACTAATATCCCAAACTTCCAAACCTAAACTATTAAAAAACAACAATAAAAATGTAAATCATGTGTTTTAAATGTTTAAAACTATGATGGATCTAAACAATGATTGAAATAAACCTAAAACTCTTCAAAAATAAAAACTGTGCCTCAGTTGTTCCTCATTTCTACAACCACTAACTATTTTGTCCCTAATAATTACTCTACATACTTACGATATCCTTTTTGGATTTAGCTCCTAATAAAAGGGTCTTTAATTTAAAATCTTGCATTAAAAAAAAAAAAGAAAAAAGAAAAAAAAAAGAATTATATTAACTTCTTTCAAATAATAATAATTAATTTGAAAATAATAAATAATTTAAAGCCAGGCCTTCAATCCTAAACTATGAA
This sequence comes from Spinibarbus caldwelli, assembly GCA_039654775.1. Taxonomy (NCBI): domain Eukaryota; kingdom Metazoa; phylum Chordata; class Actinopteri; order Cypriniformes; family Cyprinidae; genus Spinibarbus; species Spinibarbus caldwelli. The sequence goes on from CM077265.1 coordinate 8,877,323, forward strand.
AACCTGTCATAAAAATGTAAATTTTATATATATGTTTAAAACGATGATCTACAACAACTATTTTGCCCATAAAAGTTACTCTACATACTGATGAGACAAAACTATCAGAAAAAGAGAAATACAAGACATGATGTGTGAAGAAAACAAGAAATTTATTTATTTGAAGATATTATTTAAATGTGTGTATGCTAACTATGAAAACAGCCTTAGAAAGACATGAGTTATTTTGTTCCAAAAAAAAAAAGAGTGCTGTCAAATTGATTAATCGCGATTAAATCGCATACAAAATAAAAGTTTGTGTTTACGTAATATATGTGTGCACTGTGTATATTTATATGTATATATAAATACACACACACATCTATATATTTAAGAAATATATGTAATATATTTTTATTTAATATAGATTAATTGATTTGACGGCACTAAAAAAAGTTGTTTAATTTCTAAAGCAATTCAATGTGGTTGAAGTGACACTGTGGTGGTAACATTGGAAAAATTACAAAAATATGTACAAAATTGTGTAGATTCTGTGTACACACATAGTTTAAGCTAACAGACTGCTAGTGTCCAGGTTGTACCTGAAACTTGACATGAAAAAAGGTTCCCGTACACCCTACTAAAGTGCTTACAGTGGATACATGTAGTGACAAATACATGACACAAAGAGTTCCCGAACATTTTGTACAGAAGACATTCACTAGCAACGCTCACCAACAAAATCGCACACGTGTCGGTTTATGACAGAGAGAAAATAAGAAGTGCATTTGCAGGCCGTGATGGACAGCATAAATTGGGGTGGACTGTGTGGAGGTGACAGTCTGCGATTCCATGTCCTTTCCACCACCGTTCACCGGCAGGAAATTGGGAAATCACAGTCCTGTCACACTCATCCCATTCAGCCTTCATTAAGTAAATCATCTCTCTCTTTGCCCGCATTCTCCACCACCATCTCGCCCACAACTCAGGCAGCTCTACCACAAACAATCTTTGTTTATTCAGAGCACACAACAGAGGGTCTTTGCTGACTGTTGGGACGAGGAAGTGAGCGAGCCAATCTAACGCAGAGAATTTCAAGAGGCACACGTTGCCGCAGACTGTTCAGCCAATTATCGAAAGGAGTCATTTCGGTCAAGCAATTTTAAACCATCAAACGACTATAGACAAAGACGATATGTTAACAAGCGCTCTGCAAAGCTGCTCTTTAGAGATTAAATGCAAGGTATGTGTCTGCTGGGCTACTCGCAAAGCGCACTTTTGAGAAATGGTTGCAGGTGGTGCTCAGTAACACATGGTGGAGAACTTTATCACCATAAATTATGCACGGAGGGCCAAAGGATCTCTCGAATAAGAGCAGCCATGATACTGTGCAGAGTATCCAAAGATGGAAAACGCATTGTCCCCATTTGCAAAACATGGCCTACTTAAGAAGATCTATTGCCTGGTGTAGATGAACGAGTGAACCCAACTTCACGATCCATCTCTAATAGTATGAGACTCGAGGAACAAACAATTGACTTTCAAATGAGGTGTTTAATCAGAACATCGTAGCACACAGGACTCACATGTAGCGCAGGTAGGGGTTCTTAGCGAAGGCTCGCGACTGAATCGTACGTAAGTTGCAGTTCACGATGTTCCTGGAATGGAAAGGACAAATAAACATGTATTAGTAGGTAGTCACAAGTGGGAACACAACAATTTTGACCTAATTTATTCTTACTGGATATTTGTTGAAACTGAAACACTTTTAAATCTTGACAATGAAAAATTGATTACAGTTCAGAATATATTGACTTCTAAAGCCACTTTTTGTAATGATATTTAGAACATTCTTAAATATATAATTAACAGCTTCTCACAAATGAATCTCACCATTTCTAAAGAAGATTTCAACAGCTTTAGTTTCATACTGAAAATCAAAAGAACATGCAAATGGACTTCAGTTGATCATTAATTTATGTCTGATTCTAGCTTTTTTCCCACATTTTTTTAAAGTTTGTTTCATCTGTGCATCAAATGTGTGCACAAAGAAAATATTTATGACAAATATATAAATTGAGTGCAAGAGATGTGATGAAAAACTTGGGAAACTGTAATACTACTTACGCTATGGAAAAAAAAACACCTGTGGCAAAGGACAATTAGGTTATGCTAATGTCAAATGCTGCGCAAAGTTGCTCTGATTAGCCTTAAAGATTTTGCAAAAAGATTTTATGTGTGCAAATCATAGGTCTAAGAGGAGGTGAGCTGGTAAAAAAAGGAGTGAAAGACCAGTTCATGTTCATCATTTTAAATGGATCTGACAGCAGCTAGGGGCTAAATGGGCTGCTAATTGTCTAGCCGTCTCGCAGCAGTGTCAAAAGGGGAAATGTGGAAGTAAAAGGGAAAAAAACCTCTTCTAATCTTCTCTTCCAGTCTGCCTCCTCTCCTCAAGTAACATCATTAAGGGCAGAATATCATCAAGAGCCTGCATCCTTGCTCCCGGAGTTATTTACGCTGGCAGCTGGAATCAATTATGTATATTGAATACATTTTTTTCATTGGCATTTGTGAGATGTTATTTGCACGAAGCACTCTCCGCTCTTGTTATTAGGGATGTTTGTGTGAGCGATTACATCAAAGTATTTCTTTAGTATGAGGTTGGAGACTTGAGCCCGGATGAACATGATACTTAACATGGATAATCACCAACTGCCAGTTCTAAATCATGAACGGTGGCCTGAACGGAGGTTTCGGAGCAGACGAGAAGGATAATTAAAGACATGAGTTTGCCTAGTAAATTATTTAGAGGACAGGAGCGTTTTAGTATGTACACTCAAATCCTGTCGACTGCAACGTTTGGCCTGATTGATCTACAGCATATGGTTAATTACTGTTACCATGATTACTAGAAAATTTAAACGTGTCTCTTAAGGCCTGTTCACAACAACGACGATAACTATAACGTTAACTATAACATAAACTATACCGTTTTAATAATCTTTCGAAATATTTGAGAATTGAAACATCCACACTAAATATAATGAAAAACCGGAATGGTATTGCTGGAATAACTTTCTAAATGATTTTTTTCCAGCTTACGAACAACTAAAACCTTGGCAGCCAATCAGAATCCAACTTTAAAGAGACAGCATGCTTATGATAAACAGAACATTATCATTATAGTTATCATTCTTAGTGGTCTTTAAAGGGACAGTTCACCTGAAAATGTAAATTCTGTCATCATTTACCCACCCTTATGTTGTTCTAAACCTGTATGACTTTCTTACATTTTAAAGAATGTGGGGATCTAAATGACAGATTTTTTTTCTTTCATTTTTGAGTGAACTATCCCTTTAAAAAACATCACAAATATTACTCGTGTTGCGAATAAGACATAATAAGCTAAATTAGCATCAAAAGATAAAATGCCAATATAAAAATGGCAGCCTGGTCAAACTAAATTGTAAATGTTTGCTGAAAGTTTTTGCACTAAAATAGTCTGCTAAGGGCCAGCTTTACTAACAGCTTGCCCTAGTGCAAACCGTCTTTTGGTGTTAAAATAGTACTGTCAGGGATTTACTAAAAAACGTGCAGTGATGAATTGAGAAGGGTCTGGCTGCAGACATGCACTTGCATTTTCAGACTTGCACTCTCACAGACTTGCACTCTCAGGCACCTGCACTTCCACAAGTGACGTCACTTGCAGTCTTTTTTTATTTTTATTTTATTTTATTATTTTTTTTATTTTATTTTATTTTTTTATTTTTATTTTATATTATTTTTATTTTTATTTTATTTTTTAAATTGAATCTCTCAACATTTTACACAAGTAGCCAGGTGGCGAAGACAAGAAAAAATAAACTAAATTGCAATGTCACTTGCAATCCCCGCTTGCACTCTTCGCTACCTGTGACGTCACTTGCAATCCACACAAACCATGTGTATTGTCAATGGAGACGAGACACTGGGTGGTTAAACGATTAAAACTAATTTAATATCATAACATACAGGGTCCTGCAAGTCATCTGTAAGATAAAAAGACAAGACCCGCAAATCCGTGGCAACAGAACAGCAGAATATGAACCCAGTGCTCTCATTAAGCGCTTTTAAACCTCCCGTAGAAAATCATAAACACTTAATATGGCTTAATTTCTTAAGATAGTTTCTATTAAAAGATCAACTTCAATATACAGTTTATTAATAAAATGTATATGTATTAGTGTTTTCCTCCCATACCGCAAAACGTGGCATAATGTGGAATAACGGACTAAGATTATAAAGACCAAACTCAATATGCTCCTCTTCATTATAAACGCCCAGAATAAACGTAATGTGCAAAGTTTTGCGTTTTCCCATTTAAAATAAAATGTCTAAAGCTCTTTTGTATCATTGTCCATTAAGCTACATTGTGTGTTTTATTTATAATGATTTTCTACGGGAGGAAAACGTTTAATGTGCAACTGTGCGTTCTGGGCTCGTCTGCTAGCCTGCATGGAGTTGGTCCTTTTAATATCACTTAATGCATTTCTTAATGCGCGTTCATATGGTCTGTATATTTTGCATCAACAATAAAAAATAGCCTACTGAATTTGATCTTTATCATCTTAGTCTGTTATTATGCCACATTAAGTGTTTTGCTGTATGGGAGGAAAAGTTTGCTCGTTGTGTTCATGGATATGCTTGCCTTGTAGTACATTAAATTAATAAACTATATATTGAATTTGATCTTTTAATAGCACTATCAGCCATATTGAGTGTTTATGGTTTTCTACTGGAGGTTTAATAGCGTTTAACGAGAGACTTTGCATATTACGTTCATATTCTGCTGTGGCCGCGGATTTCTTGTCTTTTTCTCCTACAGATGACTTGCAGGACCTTGTATGTTGTGATATTAAATTAGTTTTAATCGTTTAACCACCACAGCGTCTTGTCTCCATTGGCAACACGCAAGGTTTGTGTGGATTGCAAGTGACGTCACAGGTAGCGAAAAGTGCAAGCGATGACAGCAAGTGACATTGCAATTTAGTTTCATTTTTCTTGTCTTCACCACCTGGCTACTTGTGTAAAATGTTGAGAGATTCAATTTAAAAATGATTAATAAATACAATCAAATAAAAAATAAAAAAGACTGCAAGTGACGTCACTTCCGGAAGTGCAGGTGTCTGAGAGTGCAAGTCTGAAAATGCAAGTTCATGTCTGCAGTCAGATGAATTAACGCTGAAAAGGTGTCGACAGTTATTGTTGCGCCTGACCTTATTGAATATGCATTTGTAGGAGTTTCCCTTTCAGACGCAAAATTTTTTGGAAAGTATTCAAATTAATCACGCAATGCAATTTACTAATGTTTGCGCTTGTCAGAATACTGGTATTTGCGCCATTATTTAACGCCCAAAAAAAGCATGTCTTAAAGTAAGCGGTAATTTGCGCTGCTCTTGGTAGATTTCGCTGGTCTTTATGGAAATGATCTGGCTGCATCTGTGTTCTTTAATTTTCCCCTCCCATTGGCGCTTTAATAGATTTACACTCTAACGCTAATTTGCCCTGTTTAGTAAATCTGGCCCTAAGTGTTTAATGAATTCACCTTTGTGTTAAAGGGGTCCTATTATGCTTTTTCACTTTTTGAAAGTCCACTCCAAAGGGAGATATTTCGTTTTCAAAAAATCCCTTTTCAAGAACTACAACGAACGGCTCATTGGACTGTATTTCCTGTATTTGTGACATCACAAATTGGCCATTAGAATATCATTAAAATAAATCTCGCCTCCGGAAATTTGAATGCACGTTTCAAAATCGCAACCCGGTGCGGGTGTTTTTATATCACTGTATTTCTGATGGAAACCAACTGTCTTCAGAAAATTTTGGATGTCATTTTCATTTTATCTTGCATGTAATGTCTGGTAAAGCAGCGTTTGTGAGCAGTGCTCTGCTTTGTGTACAGCGTTACCGGGGAAACCTCATTCTCTACCACTCCAACAGCGCCTCCCGCTGGCAGAGAATTTATTTGCTTTTAGTCATTCTGCCTAGCTGTTTGCCAATCACAGTGCACTGGGACAGCTAACCAATCACAACACGTTTCGTTTTTCGCAAGGCGGGCCTTCATCAAACCCGGAACTAATCGAGCCGTTTGTGTCAGACTGGGGAGAATGGTATTGTAATAATGTAAATTATGTGAAAATAATGCGTTTTCGAACCACCAAGCATGAGAGCATGTTCTAGTACACCCCTAAAATGAAATCAAGACTTTGTAAAAGAGCATAATAGGACCCCTTTAAAATATGGGAAGAGCAGGAACACAAGCGTATGTACTGATGTTTAAATACCAAGAGTTCAAGTTTGGTGAGTTTAGGGCTGCAAATTTAAACAATGAAAAAACATTTGAACAATACAGCATCTGAAATCCCTGTTGAAAAAAACAGCATATGCTGGTTAGGTATGTTTTGAAGCATGGTTGCTGGTTTGAGCTGGTTTAAACTGGTCCTTAGCTGGTCATGAGCTGGTTCAAGCTGGTCCTAAGCAACTAGCTCCTGCTCAGGACAAGCTTAAACCAGCTCATGACCAGCTAAGGACCAGCTTATACCAGCTCATGACCAGCTAAGGACCAACTTAAACCAGCTCAAACCAGCAGCCATGACTCAAACCATACCTAACCAGCATATGCTGTTTTTTTTTTTTTTTTCAACAGGGATGTCTTAGACTGACTTCTTTTCTCAATACTATGAACATAAATGTCATAGCTGCATGATTTGTTGCGTTCTGCGAGCAGTTACTTTTGCATTTTAAATGTTTAATTATTTGTGACTTCTTAAAAACAGGTGGAATCATAGCATTTCATATAATTTCACATGCTAAAAGCCTAGAGTAACTACACATTCACTCTGGGGGAGGAAAGAAAAGAAAAAAACTGAATCCTCCCAGCTCAGAAATTCCCTCCAGAGGCAGACCATGACCAGATTCTGCCACATCACCTTAACAGTAAAAGATGAAAGTTAACCGCTAATGAGAACTTTACTCATCATTGCTCCTGGTCTCCATTAACCAGTAGAGTAGTAATAGGGAAGAAGAGGAGGTTTGAGGGGCTTTCATGAGGGAGGAAGCCCTACTTATGAAGAGCCAAGTAAAGATACGTGCATGACGGCAGCAGACTGAATGAGGTAAAGCAAGGCTTGACCAGATGGAGGGTGTTGGGGGATGTAATTAAATTTTCTGGCTACTTCAGCAGCATTATTTGATCATTTTAAAGCAGGCCTTGGGGAGGCACTTTTTATGTGGGGCTGGCTAGAAAAAAAGCATTTGGATGCCACTGTGAAAGTGGCCCATGCTAGCTTGTTATTACTAGCAATACGTTCTTGCAGATGTCAGATCAAAAAGCTATCTTTGGAAATTTATTTTTCTTTTTTTAAAGTGTGGCGGCACCCTGGCATTGACCCCACATTGGTTTGCTTGTAATCAGTATTGTCCTAAGCGAGACATGGTAGTGATGTGGTACTCACAGTCTCTGAAGCCCAGTGTACAACTCCATGTCAACGTCCCTCAATGTCTGCAATCCCGACCAGTTCTCAATGTGTCTACAAAACAAATCCAGAACATAGAATTAGAAGATATTCATCTACAAATTCCCATTGGCCTGTAGAGAAGTCAAATATGTTGTAATTAGTTCAAAACAAGAGCATGATAAAGATTAGAAATGCACCAATGTTAAAAATCCTGACCAATAAGCCGATAATAATTACGTTATGGCAAATAACTGATTTTAAATTATGTACTACCTTGACTAAATAATAATAATAATAATAAAATAAAAATAAACATAAATAAAGTGCATGAAACAAAAATCAATTAAGTGCTACAAGCAAATTTAGCACAATCTACCACATTATTAATGTACAGTATGAAAAAGATATCATTTTTGAAATTTGCTTAAAAAAAGACATTTAACAGTTACATGTAACATGTTATTAAATAAGAGCTATAAGAATGCACAAATAAATATACAATATCCACTGATAAATAAAATAAAATTAAATAATACAATTAAATTAAAGTTGTTAAATTAAATTAAACCAACATAAAATGAAATGAATGAAATGAAATTAAATGAAATGAAAAAATAAAATGAAATGAAATGGAAAAAAAATAAAATAAAATAAAATAAAAATATGTAATATTGGCTGATATAATAGCAATATATTGTGCAATTTTACTGGGCAAACACACAACAGGCAAGGGACTGGATATATTCAAACCCAAATTCGAACTTTCATCACCCACATAACCCATGAAATAACCACTAGGCCATGGTTCCAACTTATAAAGCAAACAAATAAATAAACATAAAATAATAATGTTTGGGATGAAGTTATTGCTGTACTTTTGAAACCACCTGTCTTCCCTTAGGAGTAGTAAACGATGTAATTTGGGTCTCAGTAACGTTATAAATGATATTGTATTTTCTTTTGTTATATGTATTAGTTTTATTTTCAAGGCTTTGGCAATTGTATATAGTTGGAATATGTTGTTTTTGTATTTTTGAGTACACATGGATATGTATATTTGCTATGTAACAAAGAAATGTGTACAATTTTATGTTAAGTTTAATAAAATGTTGATCACAAAAAAATAATAAATAATAATAATAATAATAATAATAATTATACATCCCAAAGAACAAAAATAGACAGTGTTCATGATTTTTATCCAAGCAGTCCAAGTGGTTGACAGAAATAACTAGGCCTCTTCAGAGCAGCTGTGACAAGAGCCAGCTGGCATCATTGTTTTGTGAAATAGCACCCGTTACAACACAGACTCTGATTAATAAATGTTTTCAGAAGTTTCGCCAACGCCATAACTATGTTTCTAGAAGTTTCCCCAGCTCAAACACTTTGGGCATCCGCTGCTAAATGCTGATAAACACAGCCGCTCAGAAGACAACAAGGGCTTGCCGACGAGCAGACGAAATGAAACTTTGAGCTCTGTGTATCATATTAAAATGTTTATCCTTTTATGTCAATGCAGGTATAAATATTACAAACACACTACGGGGTTTCATAGCGATGCCATAGAAGAACCATTCTGGGTTTCCCAAACAACCTTTCAGTGAATAGTTCTTAAAAAAAAAAAAAAAATTCTAAGTGTAAATAATATTTTAATAATCTGAAGAACCATTTCCCACTATAAAGAAGTTTTGTGCAATGGAAAGGCAGTTAAATGTTGATCATGGAACCACTGATGCCAATAAAGAAACATTATTTTTAAGAGTGTACGTTGGTCTACAAAAAATAAAGACACCATAGCTAAAAATATATAAAACAAAGTGGCATCTGCGAACAAACAATACTTTGTTTGACTAGACAATGGCAAATAGAGATGGTCATTTCCCATTCAAAGCCAGTTATCAGAAGCATAACACCATCATCTCACCTCTCTTCATTTTCATAAGTTACCCATATCAAATGCTGACAATTTGCATTCTGAGAACATCAGGATCCAGCCGAGTAATTAAGTCCACATTGGCCGTTCAGACAGAATCTGTCATACACCAAACAAAATCAAAAATTAGCCTGGACAGGAGCATCCGTGGAGATTTTCAGACCTCAAGAAGAATGGAAAAAAATGCACAAAAAGACAGACTCATTTCATTCTATGGTAATTGTATGTGCTGAAAGTCTTGTAATGGTGATGTTCAAAGCATGCACACATTTCCAAATAGCCAATAAATTTTTGTACTTGGGGGAGAGACCGTAATGCCAGGAAAAATCAGTTTTTCTAATCATTGCTGTACTGTGAAATGTGGTTTTGGAAGCCCTTCGGTTTGAAGGACCCTCTTGGCTGCAGGAAAGTGTTTTCCAATGTCAGTGATGGAAGGTTTTAGATGAACAGCAGGAGGATTCTGCCTCACCAGCATCTGTCTTCAGCTGGTTCATGTACCATAGAGGACAGCCTGGAGACATATGTGTATATAAAGTACTGTACCAAGACCTCATTAACAGTAAACAATATCATCAACAGTAAACAAACATCAACGAGAAACGATAAAAAAAGAGAGAGAGAGAGAGAAGAAGTAGTGCACTAATGGACTAAAATGAAAAAAACAATGAAAAATAATACATATAGGAATATCAAAAAAAATAAATAAATAGAAGAATAAAGAAACATTCATAGTGTTTTTTGTTTTTTTGGCAAGAAATGCAACCAAGGATTTATTATTTGTACAGTTGTTTGATTTGATCAGTCTGTTTTGGGAAATATGTTGTCATTTTTCCATGTCATATATACTCATTTTACTCCATTTTACCATTTAACTGAAATTACATATTATTTTTGTCAATAAAAATATCACTTTAATTATGATAATGTGCAAAATGACGACAACGTATCAACTGTAACCAGGCAAACTTTACAAAAAATTTAAAAACGGAAAACTCAAACATTAATTTGTAATATTTAATCATCATTCATATTATATAATTTTATTTATTAGTTTAATTCATTTTTATTTACAGTATATTAATTTTTTTTTTAATTTTATGTAATTTTTTAATTTGTATCACTTGTTTGTTTTTAAAATATTCCTATTTAGCTTTATTTTTATTGCAGTTTTAGTAATTTTAGCATTTTAATTTAAACTTAATTCAGTTCAAGTTTTCATATATTTTATTTCAGCTTTTATGAAGCCCCTCCCTCAGAAATACACGATGGGCTCTGATTGGTTAGCTGGTCCAGTGTGTTGTGATTGGCTAAACCGCCTCTAGCTTTAATACAGTACGGCAACCGCACACGCGTCCATGTATAGCTGTGTGAAAATAAGTGTATAAATGGAACAGTTCATTTTTTGAGCTGAACTGGTGATCTGAATGAGAGATTGAGAGAGAAAAAGAGAGCGAGAGAGTGAGAGAGAGAGCGAGAGAGAGAGCGAGAGAGAGAGAGAGAGAGAGAGAGAGTGAGAGAGAGAGAGATGCAGAGTGTGTGCAGAGCAGGAGGACGCGAGGAACAGTATTAAGAACCGAAATCATAAAAAAAATAAAATTAAAATGAATAATTTTAAAACAAAGTTCCTTTCAAGGAAAGTGTCTTGGCGGCCATATTTGCAATGCATCCAGGCAGCTCATACAAGAACAAATCCTATCTTAATGAATGGGGGAATCCTGAAATCTCAAAAACTGCTGGTTGAACTCACAATTAAATTATATATGTAAATCAGCAACAAAAATCTAAAAATTAATTGCCACATTAATGTTGTTTATTATGCTCAAATAGCATTTAAAAAGCTAATTTTTCAGGCTAGACCAGCCAATGCGCATGCGCAGGCATAACATGCTTAACGTGTCTAGCCTCAGGTTTCTTTTGAAAATTTCGCTCTTTCATTTAGAAGGCGGGACTATTCCTCCATATTGCACGCTGCAGTTTCTCCCATTCATAAGTATAGGAGTGAACCGTCTTTGTATTTCTATAGTGTTTGTTTTAAAATAACAATTAAAATAAAACACTTACTAAAAAAAGATGAAATATTTTTATTTACCTGAATTTAACTTTTTTTAAATCAAGGTCAAATGATTGAAACCAAAAGGTCTTAGACAGCTACACTGACCATTAATCAACATCAAAGAAGCTGTGAACATGCAAATGTGATACTTAATTATTAAAATATTTATTTTAAAATCTCAGGGGTACTTAAAGTAAATAATTTGGTGAATAAGGTTTAGATGACAAAAAGTTTTGGAATACCTGGATTGCATGTAAATAAGAAATAACGTGAATATGTGCATTTTAATGAGTTTGAAAGACAAAAACCTTCCAAATGAAAATGAATGTGTTTAACAGTAGCTGATGCAATGTTGAAACCTTTCTTAAACATGAAATGATTTTCGTAAATCCACTGGTCAAATGCTGTGTCTCCACCTGACTAATGATGACTGATCTTTGTGTTAATGTCCACAAAACTGTAATCAGAAGGCTATTTTAAAGGAAAATTCAAAAGATGAAAAAGACAAATTAGGGAGAATCAATGAATTATGAATAATTTATTGCATATTAATGAATAATATGTAATCATGTAATCCATAAAAAAGTAACTGTAGTCTGATTACGAGTATTTTAAAATGTAACTTACTCTAATTGCAAGTACTTAAATTTTGGAATCTGATTACGTAATCCAGATTACATGTAATCAGTTACTACCCAGCTCTGTATAAATATATATATATATATATATATATATATATATATGCGCACACACACACACAAGTATAAAATCATATCGGATCAGATCTACTTATATTACAAATATTAAAAAAAATATTATAGAATATTTAAAATACTAATATTTTATTTGTATTACACAACATATTCTAAAACTTTTTTTCAAACTTTTTGTTTAAATAAAACATTTCACCTTCATTACCATTGACAAAACCAAATGAAGCTTTTGTCAACAAATTTGTCAGTAATTTCATTGATGAGGCATAGTGAAACTGACTGTAGCTCACCATTACTCATTGTCTGGTGCTCCCAAATCATGTTCCGTCTCACGATTTACGACTAGTTTAAATTACCCACAATGCAATTACACCTAAGCTAATGAAAAAGCATTTAATTGAAAAGAGGGCTGCCACATTCCCTGGAGGTTTTGGCTTGTCAGCAATGCAAATTCACGCACTTGTAGTTTGCTGTTGTGGAAACATGATTCCCAGAGGTCTCCCCTCTCGTCCGCTGACAGGAAGTGGCGTTCAGCACCTGGCGGCCAGCGGATCGAGCTGGGTAGGCCATTTCGCGACACTCCTAAAGGAATCCAAAGTCTTAATCGCTTATTTATCTCTGGCACTTAACGACAAATGATTTCAAACTCCTGGGATTTGCCACTGTGTCATGCTCTCGATACTGTCAGTTCAATCATTCAGCGGCTCAGGCGCTTCTCTCTCCATTTCTCTCTCGATCACTCATTCACTCGCACGTACACACACCCAGATGCTGTTTTTCTTGACACTGCGGTAAGCAGCTGCACGACACACAACTCCGATAGCTGTGCCCGGGAAATTACGAGCCGCCCTCCATCTGTTGCTAGCATCAGGTTTTCTGAGCCCGGCTTGCACATATTTACATCAGCCATAGACATTTAACAATGTCCATATATGGTTTGAACATGTCGACCGTCTACACTTGATCTGTGTATGTATGAGTGGGCATATGTGGGTGCATTAATGTGAAAAACAGACCGCATCCTTCACTGAGATACTTCATCGCACATCCTGATTGATTACCACGCATGAGTATAATCATAAATGATATTTAGGCTATAGGTATTTGAACTGGGGCTTTTTGAGCTGTGTAAGATTGAGAGGCCATCTTTTAATCACACTAAACCGGTTCCACAAATATGGATCCATTTTTCAAAAATTAAAAGGTCACGGGATTAGGCAAATCACACAGCCAAAATGTCAAACCAGTTAACAGTAATTTTTACGCAAATATAAAATTCTGTCATCATTTACTCAAACTCATGTTGTTTTAAATCTTACTTTCTTCTGTGGAGCAAAAAAGGACACATTTTGAAGAATGTTATAGTGACTATATAGTATAACGCGACTGTCAAGCAGTGTTGTTATTGTTAACTACAACAAAAAAAATATTACAAATAATTTTTGTTCATTAAATTAAATTATGTTAAAAATTGAATGAAATAAATATTATATGAAAAACTTAACTAAAATTAAAATAAAAATGTTGAAGTACTAAAATTACTAAAAAAAAATAAAACTCAGCTAGCTAAATAAATAAATAAATTAATTAAAATGACATGAAATTACCAAAACTTAAACTAAAATTAAAATGAAAACTGGCCAAATAAAAAAAGCTAATTCACATTCAAAATAAATGAACGAAAGAATGAATGAATGAATGAATGAATGAATGAATTTGCAATATGATCTGCATGCATTTATTCAGAAAACAAAAGAATATTATAAACAATAAAAGAATAATATATTTTTAAGAATGTTGGTGAGTTTTGGTGACCACTGACTGGATGGATGGATGGATGGATGGATAGAAATCCCATGAAATTAGCAAAACTTAAATTAAAATTAAAATGAAAACCGGCCATATAAAAAAGATAATTCAAATTCAAAATAAATAAATAAATAGGTATAATACAGAAGATAGATAGATAGATAGATAGATAGATAGATAGATAGATAGATAGATAGATAGATAGATAGATAGACAGACAGATAGACAGATAGATAGACAGATAGATAGATTTACCTTATGATCTGCATGCATCTCTTTATTCAGAAAAGAAAAGAATGTAATAAACAATAAAAGAATAATATATTTTGAAGAATGTTGGTGAGTTTTGGTGACCACTGACATCCACTGGATGGGCAATAAATAAATAAATCCACACAAGACATAAGGGTAAGTAAATGATGACTGAATTTTCATTTTGGGGTGAAATATCCCTTTGAAACAGTGCAAAAATTATAAAGACTCAGCTATTTTTTGGTCATTTTTGGAGCTTGATAGCCTCTGTAACCATTCATTTTCATTTATATATACAAGAGCAGCATGAACAGTCTTCAAAACATCTTCTTTTGTGTTGCACATGAGAAAATCATACAGGTTTGAAACAACATGAGAGCAAGTCACATCCATTTATCAGCCAACAGGATGATTTTCATAGTTCTTTGAGCACATATCAGCATTTATTTAAATGCGGAATAAATTCTGCAGCTTAAACTGCATTTAAATCTAAAGTTGAAGACATGGAGGAATCTAAATTTGGAGGACGGTAATGGACTAGACAGATCTGAAAGTGTGCGCTGGGTTTTTACCCCTGTGACTAACTGACACATCGACTAATTGATGGGTCCATTGATTGTGCCGTGCAGTTTCTAAATGACCGGTCATGAGTCAAAGAGCAGATTCAGAGTCTCTAAAGAACAAGTACCAAAAGTAGACATGTCTTCCTGTGGCTCCTGTGCACTTCCAGACCGATTTTGGCCCTCTAGTCATCATATCATAACAGATTCATAAAGCTTTCTGGAAAGCACACATAAAACAATCTTGTAAACAAGCATTCCTGTGATGATTCATTAAATATGCGTGACGGTTTTTTATAATAAACATTCGTGAGAGCTAAAAGCCTCTGCAGACAACCACAGAATGATTTGAATTAAGCACAGTTGGGTTTATTGCAGAGATTTAAGTGTTACTTTTATGGTCAAACTGTCTCTTTGACACTTCAAGCCTGCCTTCGAAACAACATGCTGCCATAAAACATCTCAAATTCAAATGGTTTATATCGCTGTCATATAAGGAAATGGTTATTGTAAAAGAAGCATCACAGTTTCCAACCATAAAACGAAGGCTGTTTTCCATATTCTGAGCAAAAGCTTTACATATTCATAACACTGCCATCTCAGCACTGTACAACACAAAAGGAGATATTTTACAGAGTGCCCAAGCTGCTCTTTTCCATACAACAGAAATGAAGTCATTTGGGTTTAGAAAAACACAAGGATGAGTAAATTATGGCCAAATAAATACACATCCATTTTGTGAACAACAACAAAAGCTGTTATCTAAGATAGGTCCCTAAAGAAAAGCGAAGCCCTACCTTTTGTGTTTTTCTCCAACAAAAGCTAATATAAGATACTTGCTTTTTGTGAATAACAACACAGAGCTGCAGCTAACAAGATAAGCATGGCTTGTTTCAAGTCCCAGGTTAACATAAAAAGCTTGCAGCAACATGACGCGTAAGTCAGACACAAAGTCAGACACTAAACTAAAAACAATGCAATGGAAAGTTATGGTATAGTAAAACTTAAAGGATTAAACTATTCATTTACAACTGAAAAGTTTGAAAATAAATGGACTACATAAACAAACTAAAGCATGATATAAACATAAACAGTAAGTCAACAATTTTTTTTTGTATTTATGTATGCATGTATGAATTATACATATATATACATATATATATATATATATATATATATATATATATATATATATATGTATGTATAAACTGTTGATTTAAAACATTTCCAATAGAAAAGTTCAAAAGAAATTGACAAAAAATACTTAAATGGATCCAAACTAAGCTAAAAGTTGACATTACATTTACAACATTATTATTGTTGCTGTTGTTAAGTAATGAAACTAATTTAACTCTTATATATTATCTATAAAATTAATTGTATTTAATCTGAAATGTAAAATAATTTAAAAATTGAAGTGGGAAAAACTATAATTGCTGCAAAGTTGTCTTTCTTGATGGCAGACAGAAAGACAGACAGATAATCATTAAAACAATAGAATGATAGATAATCAAGACACACACACACACACACACACACATATACATATACATATACGTACATACATATACACACACACAAACACACATATACACACACACACACACACATATACATATACGTACATACATACAAACACATATACATATACATACATATATATATATATATATATATATATATATATATACATACACTTACATATATATACACATATATATAATATATATGTGTGTGTGTGTGTGTGTGTGTGTGTGTGTGTGTGTGTGTTTGTGTGTATATAAATACATATATATTGTGTGTATATTAAAAATAACAACTATAATCTATAATACATATATATTAGGGGGGAAAAAAAGCTCTCAGCTTGTGAAATGTGCACAAGTTTGCATGTATACGACCTCTGGTCTGATTCATAACGAAATGCTGATGCTCATGAGAAATATTTTCATCAGGCACGGCCTTTCCGTTGCACACAGGAGGATTTCTTATTACATATTTCACAGTAACAAATTTACCTCTGACCACTGCCTAAAAACCTAGCTAGTGCGTTTTCCGCCAAGAGTACAGATTGCTCTATGAATGGCTAAGGACAATAATAATCCCAATCTTCCAAAATCATCTAGTTCCATCTCCGAAATGGCGTCGCGACAGGAGGGATTGGTCTGAGTTTCATAAATATTCCAGTATTGGAGATCTGCATACGCTCTTTGTTTGATGTAGGGAACCTGAGAGACGGAGCAGAACGCTGGAAGACTGCCAGCTCTAAATCTTCCTTTCACTTCAGCTTTAGGTGAAGAATGAATATAAAGTCATGGTGAGTTACTGAACCATTCCAATAATTAACTTCATGTAGCAACACGCTGGCGTAGCGAGATCTGACAACCCCACAAAACTTAATTTCTCTTTCTATTGTTGTTCCTTCCCTTCTTTCTTTGCGGTCGTCAATGTGACAGATGCACAGCCAAAGCTATAGGAGTACAGATCATTTATTTTACTCATCAATGAACCAACTTCTTTGCATGCTGAAGGGAAATGCTAAAAAATAAACAGGAAGCTAGACATCAAACTCCACGCAACCATATTCCAGCATCTATGGATGTCTGTCGATGAAATATAGGAATATAATACACTTACATAAGCAAACAGATATATATATATATATATATATATATATATATATATATATATATATATATATATTTTTTTTTTTTTTTTTTTTTTTTTATCAGGCAGATCTCAAAATATGCTGAAGCAAAAACTTCCACTAACCTTTGAAACAACATTTTTTTTGTCATCGGTTCACTGTGTGTTTATTTTTGTTTAGACTTTTAAAACGAGCGGCGAATAACTAGCTGTGCCAAAGTTTGCGTGGTTCATGGCTTCACACCTCACTAAAAGAGTTTCGCAACAACCTCAAATGGCCAGACTCATGTCTTGCCAAAAAATACAACTGAAATGTTTAGTATTATGACATCTAGACGGAGGAAACTCTGACCGCAAAGTTAACAAACCGCTTTGGCTAAACTGACCTTCCACTTCGCAGCAGAACTTGCTATAAAGCACCAGATTCTTCGCCCACAACATTTGAAGCATAAAGCAGAATTATGTTTACATTTATGCAGTCCAAAGACATTTTAAAGTTACTTTCAGTGCATTTAAGGCATAATTATCAGTAAGTGCACCCCCTGGGAATCACTTCAACGGAAACTAAATACACTAAAACAAGATTTTCATTAAAATAAATAAATAAAAAAAGCTTGAAAAAAAAAACTATAAAGTAAATTAAATTTTCATGACTCCAAAAGTAACTAAAATAAATTAAATAGGCAAAAATGATTTTAGTGTTTGGTCCATGGTGTATTATAAAACTTTTAATAATAGTTTTTATATATAAATATATAATTTTTTATATACTATTTTTAATAATATTCAATATTATGAATTAGGTCAGCTTAGCTTAATAAGTTCTGTAAAATAATAATAATAATAATAATAATAATATTATTATTATTATTATTATTATTATTAAAAAAAACTAAAGCTAACAATGACAGATTTAAACAAAATTAAAAGAACAAATTTCAATTAAAATACAAAAAAGCTATAAAAAATTTAAAAAAAAAAATTAAGGTTAAGGTTAAAACTGAACCCATGACTTTAGATTTGTTACAAAGGATTGGCAAGTAATAATAATATTTGTTGCATATATATATATATATATATATATATATATAAATAATTTTAATTTATATACTTATAATATTTATTTTATATATATATATATATATATATATATATATATATATATATATATATATAAAATAAATATTATAAGTATATAAATTAAAATTATAAATATAAATTTTTCCCTGCTAACACCATTTTAAAGCCACTGGAACACACTATACAGGAACCAGAGCTATAAATACAGTTAACAGTGACAAAAATGACCACGTATAGAAACAGTGGTAAAAAAAAAGGAGCTAAAAAACCTCCAGGGTTTGAATTCCATAAGCCCACCCCTGGTTTGAAGAGTTGCGCCAGTGGAAAGACCTCAACCCAGCAGGGCGCAGAAATGACAGAGGTGACACTGAGGATCTGAAAGCCTTCAGACAAACTTGCACTGCTTCTCACAGCCATTTATCAGCTCGAAAAAAAAAACAGAGAGTGCTTTTTTTTTGCAGCCGGACCCCTGCGGCAATCCGTGAGGCTAAGCCGATGACTGCGCTTCAGCCAGAGATGGAAGAGAAGCCACAGAAAGGTGCTGAAGAGCCGAGGGAGGTCGTTTGGCCTTTTCTTTTTTCTCCCTCCATCTCTGCCGCTCCTGATCTCAGCGGTGAAGCCACCCACTCGCTCAGCTGTGCTCTGGAACCCGCGGCTTTCAAGACTGGTTTCACAACCACCTACAGAACCAGCCTACATGAAGTCAAAAAACATCCCTCGAATACTTCATCTAGTTCTCTAAAAAGCTATTTAATCGGAATAGTTCTATCCTGTAGTCCAAACACACCTAATGATTGAAAGTAAATGGAGTTGTGTACAGGAAACGGCTCACATGAACATGTATGCTGTGTGTATTAGCATATTGCTTTTATCCCAGTGCCGCCATTCTGGATCAACAAGCCTTTAGCAGCATGAGGTACGGCCGTATTGTGCTGAGTCTGCAATTTATTCTAATCCGACCCGGGTTGTAAAAACAAGCACATCTCTGAAAGCAATGATGCAATTCCAGCTCGTGCTCTATTCAGTGTGCTGCGCCAAACATATTCGTGCTTTAAGGTAAAAGAGGGACAAAAAAAAGACACGTTTACCAGATGTGATTTTTAAATGTTAATCAATTCAAAAGGTTAAACATTGACTAGCAAAAGTGTTTTCTACCCAATGAACCATAAAAAACTGTAAATAAACATAAATTTAAGCTATTTTGGTAATGTCTTACAATAAGGTTCAATTAGTTTATCTTTGTTATAAATATACAAGTTAGAATACTTGTGTATTATACATTTTTACATTATTAATCATTTGTACATTTTCAACATATGTAACATTAACCTAAAATACCATTCAAAAGTTTAGGGATGGATGGATGGAATTTAGTTATTTATTTATTCATTTGCTAAATAAGTAAACACACAAACAAACAAACAAACAAACAAACAAACAAATACATTATTTATTTATTTATTCATTTATTTATGTGTTTGTGTGTTTACTTATTTAAAAATAAAAATCTTTATTCAACAAGGATGCATTAAACTGATCAAAAGTGACAGTAAAGACATTTTCATGTTGCAAAAGATTTCTATTCCAAACAAATGCTCTTCTTTTAAACTTTCATCAAATAAATAAATAAATAACTGAAAAAACTGCATCATGATTTGCACAAAATTATTAAGCAGCACAAGTGTATTCAATATTAATAATAGAAATGTTTCTTGAGCACCAAATCAGCATATTATAATAATTACAGGAAAAAAAAAATAGTTGTTTAAAATTGTCATAATATTTCATAATATTACTGTTTTTACTGTATTTTCAATCAAATAAATAATGGATTTTACCATCCCCAATCTTTTGGAAGGTAGTATAGATTAATAATTAGATTTTATAGATTAATATCTGGATGACAATCAAAACAAACAAACAAATAAATAAATAAAAGTAAAATTAAATTAAATTAAACAGAGCTAAATAAAAAATATATACATAAAATAATGGCTAATGCATTAACAAATGTTAACAAGTAAAACCTTATTGTAAAGTGTTTCCATTTTCGATCATTCAAAATGAGTCAAAATAGTTAAAAAGTGCTGTATGAAAATTAAATAAAATTAAATAAAACAAAATATTAAATATTAAATATTAAATAAAATAATGGCTAATGCATTAACAAATGTGACCCTGGAGCACAAAACCAGTCTTAAGTGGCACAGGTATATTTGTAGCAATAGCTAACAACACATTGTATTGGTCAAAATTATCAATTTTTACAATTTATCAAAAAATTATTAATATTAAGTAAAGATCATGATCCATGAAGATATCTTGTAAATTTCCTACCATAAATATCTCAAAACTTAATTTTTGACTAGTACTATGCATTGCTAAGAACTTCATTTGGACAACTGTAAAGGCAATTTTCTCAATATTTAGATTTTTTTGCACCCTCAGATTCCAGATTTTCAAATAGTTGTATCTCGGCCAAATATTTTCCTATCCTAACAATCCATACATCAATGGAAAGCTTATTTATTCTGCTTTCAGATGATGTAGAAATCTCAATTAAAAAAAAAAAAAAAATTGACCCTTATGACTGGTTTTGTGGTCCAGGGTCACAAATGTTAACAAGTAAAACCTTATTGTAAAGTGTTTCTATTTTTGATCATTCAAAATGAGTCGAAATAGTTAAAAAGTGCTGCATATGGGGTTGAAACATGTTCCTGGTTTATACCTGAAATCAGTAGATCAGCAGGATACACCCCAAATTTGTTCAATTAAAACAGTTTGTAGACCTCAGTCACACATTATATATCGTTTAACAGATCTAAACTCCTTAAAGTCCTCCCTAAAAGCCACTTGTCTGAAGAACTTGGAAGCACGGTGGCTTGCTATGTGATGCCATGATAATTTGCGGCAGTGCTTTGTATGTGTGATAAAAATGAATCCATCAAAACATGCTGAGAAAATAGGCTTCACCTGTGAATACAGCTGCATCCTCAAAACCATAAATGGGAAACTTTATCTCATTCATAGAGTTCCATTAAATGTTCAGGGTCACTGTAGACACAGAATACTAAAGATGGTTGCCATGGAAACTCAGATTTTGTTTGAATATTAGCTGGATAACACCGGATATACAAACATCAGCTCACTCTCGTTAAGAAAAAAAAAAGGTGAAAACTACATAAAAATGTGCTTTAGTTCGGGCTATTAATGGATAAAAAAAAAAATAATAATAATAATCAAATGAATTAACATGACTTCTTGACTAATTATTCAAATTAGCTAAAACTGAATGGATATATTTGAGTGTTTGTTTAAAAAAATGGCATTATTATTTTATTATTTTTAAATATTATATTATTATTATTACACTCCTCCATTAAGATCTAAATGACTTCTCACAAATATCTTCATTCTCTGAAGTTTGTTTTTGTCATAGCACTTCATCTTAATCTATTCAAAGTAAAACAGTTTTTCTTGTTTCATTCTTATAAACCACGTTTTATTAGTATAGTTTCAACCAGAGGTTATTTCCTCATTTTTCATGCAATGCTTTATGAAACACTGATGATGAAATGGAAAAGCCTCATCATAAAATGAATCTTTGAGCTCACGTCTGTGCACCCAGACAGAACAATAAATAATACTCTGGTTTATAGATGCTCATATTAAACAAATAATTCACACAAAAAAAGAAAATTGTGTTATCATTTACTCTCACCCTCATGCCACTACATGATGTCAGGCAGTTTGCACTCTCCTTTTGTCTTTTTGAAAAACATAAGTAAATGATGACAGTTTTGTTTTGGCATAACGTAAAATAATAATAATAATAATAATAATAATAATAATAATAATAATAATAATAATGATATTATTATTATTATTATTATTATTATTATTATTATTATTATTATTATTATCATCATCATATTCTATGCCACAAACAAGGTTTATTGTTGGTATTTGTTTTTAGCTTGGATATGAATATTATACAGATAATAACAATTAAATATAATTAACACAATTACATACATTATATATTATATTATAATATAAAAAAATACGTAGAAGTACTAGTATTATTAATTCCACACCATAATATTAATATATAAAAAGTAATGTAATGTAAATTATTATACTAAATTATAACCAAATAGTATTATTATTGTAATTATGATACTAGTAAATAAAATATTACTACTACTACTATTACTACTACTAATAATAATAATAACTACTTCTACTAATATTCTTTTTTCTTCTTATAAAATAAATAAATAAATAAATAAATAAATGGTACAATAAATAAATTACATTAAATAGATAAAACATATTGTTTTATGATAAAAAATAAAATATAATATAATAAGCAAAAGTATAACCATCATCATCATCATCATCAATTATATTATAATACAAAAACAGTATTGTTGTTTTTAATTTATTCTATTTTATAATAGAATGAAGTAAATTACATTATAAAACAAAATGTTATATTATAAAATATAATAATTTTAAAATTATTATTATTATTATTGTTATCTGCAATTATATTATAATATTAAACAGTACTGTTGTTTTTTATTTTTTTATAATGAAGTAAATTACATTATACAAATTGTTATATATTATATTATATTATATTAGTAGTAGTATTTACAATTATTATTATTTACAATTAAAATATAAAACAGTTTTGTAGTTTTTAATTTATTCTATTTTATAATATAATGAAGTAAATGATCACATTATAAAATAAATGGTTATATATATATATATATATATATATATATATATATATATATATATATATATATATATATATAATAGGTAACATACCGGTAGAAATGAAGACATCTGACAACAATACCTAATGCCTTTCACTTCAGCCTACAAGACATTGCATCAGAGCAGGAAAATCCTCCCGCTGCATCCTCAGGTTGCTGAAACTAGCAGTTAGTTGGGTCGGCTACAGTTCAGGCAGAGCAGGCTGCAGGTCTGAGCTGAATGAAGGTGCACAACACACTTGCAAACTGGATTAAGATAGCCTTTTGTTGTCATCAGCATTTCTGTTAACGCTGAAATAGTCCAGAGCATGGCATGCCACTAGAGCCAGGCTGTCAGGAGAAAATAGGGGCTCATATCCTTCTGGCGCCAGGCCACATGAGCCCAGCAGAAAGAAAATAAAGGGGCTGCCACTGCTTAGTGTAAAATAATGGGTTTCAAGCACCTCCCATCTGCGAGGCCCGATAAATAGCGATTGAAAGACAAACTTAAGTCAGCCCTGCCGAGGGAAGTTATTTGCCGTACCCTTTAAATATTAAGCTTTATGGCTTTATGATTGGGCTTTATGAACTGAAAACTGCATATTTCATCTTTAGGCCTCACATCTTTTGGGTCTTTTTTGAGATTTGTATCACATGCGCATGTTAGTGTGCAAAAACCAAGTGGGTTATCTTGGAAACTCAATGTTACAAAGCTCTTAAAGTAAAGCTAGATCATAACACTTCAAATAACACTTTTATATTTATAGGAGAGTATATTCTGGAAGCTACTGGCCCAATACAGGCCTGTAATATTAAACTGCACTACAGTATCATAAATGTCATCAATTTGCTTTGCATCAACAGTAAAGGCCATCACGAAAACATCCTGGCACGAGGACAGAAACCTGACTTGAAAGAAAATGTCCCTCTGAATCCCTCTAAAGCATTGGTCTCAAACTCAATTCCTGGAGGGCCACAGCTCTGCACAGTTTAGCTCCAACCCTAATCAAACACACCTGATCCAGATACTCAAGCTCTTCAGGATTACTAGAAACTTCCAAGCAGGTGTGATTTGGAGCTGGTTGGAGCTAAACTCTGCAGAGCTGTGGCCCTCCAGGAATTGAGTTTGAGACCAATGCTCTAAAGCAAACTGAATCCACAGAGGTTACACAAAAGTATTCATTGTGTTAAAGGAATCGAACTCTGTCATCATTTACTGACCCACAAGTCGTTCTGAACCTGCATGCCTTTCCTTTCTTCAGAGGAACACAAAAGAAGCTATTTTGAAAACTGTTTTGTCCAAAAACAACATTGAACTCTACTGACTTTCATTATAATGGGCAAAAAAGCACATCTTTTTGTGTTTAACAAACTGCACTACCCACTGAAGATTTAGTTCATGAAAACAGTACAGAAAAGGGAACTACAGGGTTTCCAACTATCTGTTCTTGTGAAAAAGAAGTACAGTTTAGCATACTTTTAAAACGAGTACTTATTACAAAAATAATACACTTTACAAGAATATACTTAAAGGGATAGTTCACCCAAAACTGAAAATTCTGTCATTAATTACTCACCCTCATGTCGTTCCAAACCCACAAGACCTTTGTTCATCATCGGAACGCAAATTAAGATGTTTTTGATGAAATCCGAGAGCTTTCTGACCCTCCATAGACAGCAAGAGTCTTACCATGTTCAATGTCCAGAAAGGTACCAAAAACATCGACAAAATAGGATACGAGAATACTTTTTGTGCGCCTTGTTTACATTCAGAGTAAAGCATGCGCATGCATCGTTGTACTCACCAAAAATGGTGCTAGGGTGACACGGAGGAGAAGAATTGTTGAATGAAGTCGTTATTTTAGTTTTTTTGCGCAACAAAAAGTATTCTCGTAGCTTCATAAAATTTCGGTTGAACCACTGATGTCACATGGACTATTTTGTCGATGTTCTTGGTACCTTTCTGGGCCTTGAATGTGGTAGTTGTGTTGCTGTCTATGGAGGATCAAAAAGCTCTCGGATTTCATCAAAAATATCTTAATTTGCATTCTGAAGATGAATGACGGTCTTACGGGTTTGGAACAACATGAGGGTGAGTAATTAATGACAGAATTTTTATTTTTAGGTAAACTGTCCCTTTAATCGCAAACTGATTTTTTTTTTTTTTTTTCTGACAACTGATTGCATATTAATTATAATTAAATGGGTAACAATTAAAAAAGATGCCATAAGTTAACATTATTTAATTAGATAGCAAGAACAATGGGAAAAAAAATCTAAAGCATTTATTAATCTTCGTTGATTTTAATTTCAGCATTTACTGATACATTATTAAAAACCAATGATTTAATGAACCTTAGCTAACATGATATAACAATGACCAGTTGTATTTTTATTAACTGACGTTAACAAAGATTAATAAATACAGTAACAAATGTATTGTTCTTTGTTAGTTAATGCCTGAACCAACATTGACAGTACTAATGGAAACTTATTGTTAATTGTTACCATTAAATGAACATGGTGAGTGAAATGGAAAGTTTTTATTTTTTATCACTTAAGTAAGTTTATATGCAATTTATATATAGTTATTTCTACTCTCTTTGAAATATGGTTAAATTGTACTGTTGGATGTACTGAAAAACATTATGGTAGACTAAAATACACTTTAATGTAAATTCTATTGAAGCTAGTATGTCATATTTAAATGTATTAAGAAGTTGCTATTTATTACATTTAAAGTTAACATTTTAAGGCTTTAAAAGTACTTTCAAATAACACTACAAATTATAATCAGATATTTCACATAAAGCATGACAAAATTTTAAAACAACAATTTAAAATGTATTTTAAAACCTTTAATTTAGCATTATTACAAAGCGCACGTTTTAAAAGTGTACTTAAGTGTGTTAAGAACAGTCACAAAAATGTACATTTTAGGTAGCCTTTTATTTCATGAACATTATATTATCTGAAAGTACTTTTTTTTTAAATATACTTTTAAGATTTTAAGCACACTTCTTTTTCACAACAGTACACACAAATAGTTGAAATACGTTGAAATCAAAAAGCAAACTGTATTTCCAAGTGTGCTTCAAAACTAGACAGAATATCACTTTTGCAAACCCCTCCTTTTCTTCTATGTTCTAGCAACCATATTCACTGAAATCTAGCATGTAAGCACACTACAGCTACACTTCTGTGTCAGTAAGCTAAATTGACCAGCTAACGGAAGCACACTAGTGTTACGGCTTTTTTTACTTTCTCTCCAATTTGCGAGATAGGTTTGTCAATGCTAACAACGCTGCTCTTTAGTCACTTTTAAGTCTAATAACGTGTCAGACACCATAGTCGAGCTTGTTGGTTGTCTCTGTGCCTAGCGGGCCGTGATTTATTTGAAGTCCTACTTCAAACAGTGGCTAGCCTCTGGTGAAGCTAATATATGCAATGTCCAATGTCACTGTGATTTTTTTACAGATTGGAAATGAGAGCTGGCATTAGCGTCCTCCTGGCCGAAGAGCCCCGTTCAGCTGTAGCTAATGTTTTAGATTAACACTAAACCCAATTACCGTTTCAGGCCGGAGAAATCAAAGAAAAGTGTAAAAATGTTCTCATTAGTCAGAGCATATGACATTGTTTAATCCTCATTAAAGACTCTGTGTCTCCTAGAGCTGTTTAAAAATAAATAAATAAAAATTATGGTAAGATGCGCCAAGCTTCCAAGCCAATCTAGGAAGCACATTTACCGCAGTATGTCACAAATCTCCATGACTTTATTCACCACTCAAGACCAGCTGCCATAATAGGAAATGAGAGGGCACTAATCATCGAACACCACTCGAAACACTTCATTGTCTTTTTATGAGGTTCAAAAGGCCTTTGAAATGAATAAACGTCGGTTTTAATGAGTTCAATGGATCAGTGATGTGTACATGTTGCAAACACAGGCGCACACAGTCCTTCTGTTGTCGTACTCACAGCCAAATGTGCGCCGTCTCTGGCAGCGAATCTCACTCTAGTCTCAAACCCCTTAATCAGATCTGCATTAAAAGCACAAGCTGATCTTACTGAATCGATCTTGTTTAATAAATGTGATGGAGCTAATAGGAATAAACCAATCCAAAGTCATTAGAATAACGTCTATTTCTGCAAAATAATATAACATTGCTTATAGCACGTTTTTTGACACTTTCAAAGTAAAATGTCTAGCGAGTGGCACTAAAAGGTTAATACTCTTTCACGTTTGAAAATAACATACCACCTACACTAAACTGCACCTTAAAACATAACCAAAATGCCTGTAATGACATTTCTTCAAAATTATATTACGTTGCTTCTTTCACATTTCGCGCCACTTGCCAAGTGAAATGTCCCGTGAGTGGTGATAAAAGCATGTTCAGCTTTTTATTCAACACACTGGCTCAATGTTATTAGGTTAATTGTTGTACATGATGCGAAATATCCAGAACTGTCAGCAAGTGGCACTAAAAGATAAATGCTCTATCGCATTTGAAAACAACATACTCTACCACCGACACTAAACCCTACCCTAAACTTATCTGAAGTGCCTGCAGCAAATTTCTGCGAAATGTTGCTTCATGCATGTTTTGCAAACTCTCAAAAGATCCAATTCAGTTTTTTACCGTACGTATCGTGACAGTTCAAAAAAGAAATCTATAGCAAAAGGCTTAATCTTCTATCGCCACAATAATAATGTACCACTTACACTAAACCTAACCTAAACCTAATCATTGGTGAACACTCCACATCACAAGTGTACCGGGTGAGGTACCAAGCAAGTTTACTACATCAAACAAGGCATAGATATAGAGCTAAGTATGGAGTATGGAGATAAGTCTTTATCAATAAATTTGCCACATAATTTGTATGAAAAGGAATAAAAGTTGGCGTTTCACTGCGTCTAGTGTTAATTTCAGCTAGAAACTGCAGTGAATTATATGAATAGGTACGTTTTTTGGGTTTAATTGTCTATATAATAGACATATCATAACAGGATATTTTATGAGACAGAAAACAAAAAGAGTGCTGGAACAAAGCAGAGAACAAAACTTGCAAATGTTTTCTATCATTTCTCAGTGACGAAGCAGCTCTTTATTGAATGTGCAGTTTGTGAATGACTGTACTGCAGGTATAGAAAATATATATAGATTTATATCCAAAACAGTATTTTTAAAACGATCATCAAAATATGAGCACTGTGCTACAGTACAGAAATTCTAAAAATGCCATCAACACTGTCCCGTGAGCAATGCATGCATACAGTAAGTGTTCATTTCATCAACTAAATTACTGATGAAAATGGTCAACAATAATGCAGCTTTAACTGAAACAAACTGACGAAAATATATAACAAAAAACAGCAAAATACAGTTTAAATCAGTACTTCTGAAAAAGAGTATAATTGTTTCAAATAATCCACTCAGTCAATATATTGCTCATTATATGTTGAGGATTGACC
Organism: Spinibarbus caldwelli; assembly: GCA_039654775.1. NCBI lineage: Eukaryota > Metazoa > Chordata > Actinopteri > Cypriniformes > Cyprinidae > Spinibarbus > Spinibarbus caldwelli. The sequence continues at coordinate 8,906,092 of CM077265.1, forward strand.
ACTTAAGAGCGTGCATGAATGAACATTGAATGAAAACACTGGTAAACTGAGTGTGTTAATTAACTCACCCAAATGAATCCTAAATATATTAAATTTATTGTGACTTGTGTTTCATTAGAATTGTTAGCAAGTGCTGCACAATGCAAGTGTACCGGGTGAGGTAACGAGCAATCTTACTACATCAAATAAGGCATAGATATGGAGCTAAGAGCCACTATGGTAGAAGTGTTTTGTGGTTAGAAAATTGTGCAAGAGACTGCACAAACATAAGTCTTTATCAATGAATTTGCCACAAAATTTGTGTGAAAAAGAATAAAAGTTGTCGTTTCACTGCCTCTAGTGTTCATTTCAGCTAGAAACTGCAGTGAAATGTATGTATAGGAGTTTTGCAAAAATGTAGGTAGAAACATGTATTTCCAATGAGCCTAGGTTGGAATAAACGCATCTGTGGTGCAACACATGTGAGATGGCCAATCAGTGCCATGAATTCAAATTCCAACAGGGCTCAGCAGGAGAGGAAGCATAAGATCGTGGCATTGAAAATGACGGTTTTCAGAAACAGTCTGCGTTTTCCACCTTTGAGTTCATACTGACCTGTCTGTGTCACAAAGTGAGCTATAAACAGCAAGCTAACATGAATAAGGCATCACGGCCCCTTTCATTTCATCCATCGCGGAAGCCTTAAGCGCCTCGCAGTTTGTATCCAATATCATTAGTATTTTCCCTTAGCAAGGCCACACGTTTCCTGCCTCCAGAGCGCGACGAGGGGAGAGAGAGCGATTGTGCATGTTTTTGGAGTGGTGGGAGGACGGAAATGAGTCATAAGAGCAGACATAATCGCAGCAAGAAATGTAAAGGAACCCATCTGGAGTATCTTATGATCGCATATGCATATAAGTTGTTGAAATAGGCAGGCTGAAAGAGCGTGTTATTGAGAAGCTCCCCAGGTCTGCTCGTAACTGCGTGCCATGATTGAAAGCTCACTGACAGCGCCCGGACACCTTTAAATGATTGATCGCTCCTCCAGACTAACAAGAGAACCTCGTCAGCGCTGCGTAAGCTCGGCTTTGATTGACAGCTCCACCGGTGCTCCCACTTGTCTCCCACCCGTGACCACACCACACCGATCATTACCTTTATGCTGCGAGTAGGCGGACTGGTTGCGCTCTGGAGAAGATGGGAGGTAGAAATCGGCATCTCACGTTTTACTGGGGCAGTAAAAAGGGTCTAGCGATGTCCCTGGTCCTAACATGGTTGGTGGACTTTATTCATTGCTGAATGAATAAAGTCCACCAACCATGTTAGGACCAGGGGCATCGCTAGGCCCTTTTTACTGCCCCAGTAAAACGCTGCTGTACCCCAGTAATATGTTATTGATCACTTCTTATGTCAATGAACATTATAACAACCTGAGAATCATTTTTTTGTCATGATATTTCAGCAATCATGTGTTTTTTCTATGAGCTGTTTAGAATCTAGTGATGCCAGATTCACAAATTAATTATTTTGATCTAATCCGGAGGTCCAACGCCCTGCAGAGTTTAGCTCCAACCAGCTCCAACACACTTGCCTGGAACTTTCTAGTAAGTCTGAAGACCTTGATTAAATGGTTCAGGGGTGCATAATTAAGGTTGGAGCCAAACTCTGCAGGACACTGGCCCTTCACGAACAGGTTTGGACTAATCGGTCAAACGGGTTTGCAAAAAAGGTGTGAAATTCTAGAATTTCAGAAGGTCTAGAAATTGTTCGCAATTCAGTTTGATTTATCAGAAGAGTTTTCTCACGCACTGGATTATTTACAGCAGTTTCCCACAGCTAAATAGTAACAGGATGTTTTATAAGACAGAGAACAAAAAGAGTGTTGGATGATGTGGATATTTACCTACAATACAATAGGAAACAAAACTTTCAAATTTTTTTCATAATTTGTCAATGACGAATTGGCTCTTTATTGCAAATGAAGTTTGTAAACGACTCTGTACTGAAGATAAATACAGTTTATTTCCATTTGTATTAAAAATTAAATTTTTTATATTTAAAATTTTTTAAATATTTTATAAACTATGATTTAAACTATGCTAAAATAAAAAATAAAATAAAAATATTGACTTGTCTGTTACAAACCCTCAAAACTAGACTGGCTGCTTCTGGTCGCCTGATCAACGGCTGCACTTTCAGCGTCAAACACTTACATTCCGTTGAACAAGAATAAAAACAGACTGATTATATCCCTCGCACATAAATACACACACACTAAACCTGGCAATGCAATCCCCCTTGTTAGTGGCCACTGCAGAGATATGGCATGCATTTCAGCACAAGACATTCTTTTCTACTCACAGCTCCAGAAAGCAGAATGAAAAATTGCATTTCATAAACTCAATCTGCCCTGTTATTGCTTTATGGCGTGTGCACTAAATCCTCTATTATGTGGATCTTAAGGTGGCACATAAATTCCATACATTACAGCGTGTTATTTTAGATTAGGGTGGCTGCAATAACGCATCCTCAGAGCTGTCAGAGACAACATGTTTCTCATTTCCCATATTTTATCAACACGCAGTTCTATGAGAAAGACACACCAGATTTAATTCTCCTGAATAGAGATGCAGGCCCAATAATGTCTGTTCACATTATGTAAAGCATGTCTAAGTGATCGACATGGGAAAGATATGATTATGTTCAGAACATATCTAGGTCCCGATTCGACAAGAAAATAAAAAGTCGGCATCTAAATGCGGTCACAGCACAATCTGCACAGTTTCTTATGTAATATCGCCCAGGATTGGCCAGATTTGGCTACTACGCCCCTTTCTTTGTTCTTTCAAAGTGGGCATCGTCTTTCTTCTCTTTCCTCACAGTCGTCTCATTGTTGGGTCTTGGGTGGAGTTGTTTGGAGGGGGGTTTGGGAACCGAAGGGGGTTCCAGCTCTTTAAACTCGATTAAGCCGTACTGACGACATTCTCTGAAGACTCAGTAAACATGGGGGAATAGTAACTGCCACAAAAACCCAGTCACAGAGACTTGTAAGGGTGCAGATTACATGAAAATAAACGAGTGGAGTAAGGATTTGGGATTAGGGGACGAGTGAGCCATTTGAGGGTTTGTTGATAAAAGCCGTCAGGACTTTCTCAAACGGAGAACTTAATGTTTGCGTTACAGGCCAGATGTGTATAGGATGTGTGCTTTTCTGTTGTTCTTCGGTGACTACCTCATGCTAAGTGGGCCTGGAGTGCGTTTTATCCAAGTGGCACATCTCATTGAGATCAAGTTAGCTGACATGGCCACCAGTATGTGGTGTTGTGGACTGAGAGCTAAATAAAACAGAAATGGGTTACAATAGTAGATCCAGTTGAAATATTTGTTTGTGTATCACCATGAATCATACTACAGTACATACTTAAACTACTGCAATACTATATAGTATACATACTGTGCACAGTATTAAAATTTGCATTATCAAATATGAGTTTTTTTTTTCTTGTTACATTGTATCACACTACAAAATAAGACAATATTTAAAAAAAAAAAACGGAATCTCTGAACTGAATGCAATGTGAAGGTCACATGACAATGTAGCACACTAATGATTGAAAAGTTGAGCAAGAAACAAGAAAAGACCTTAATGAGTCTATTATGAATCGAGCAACAACCTTTTAATATATTTTGTATTATAATTATTATTATTACTGTTATTTTTATTATTATTAATAATAATAATGAATTTTATAAGCTATGTTTTAAGCAAAATTGTATTTTAAGCAAAATATATAAGAAATAAAATGACTTGCGTAAAGAAACTTACAATATAAATTATTATATAAATAACTTTAAATAATTTAATAAACAAATAATAATAATAATAATAAATTATTTTCCATATAAATGTTTTGTTGTTAATTTAAAAATAATAATTATATACGCCAATTGAACGCAACAAGACTGTAATATGTATTCTTAATGAGTCTTTTCGGACTCTAACTCTTATTAAACTCAATATTGTTATTTATTTTGTAATTATAATATAATAGTAATTTTTACTAATAGTAGTAGTAGTAATAATAATAAATAAGCAATCAAGTACGCATATAAATATATACATAAAACACACACACACACACACACACACACACACACACACACACACACATATATATATATATATATATATATATATATATATATGACCCTGTGTATGTGTGCACGTGTATATTATAGATATACTATTATTTTACTACATATTCACTATTATTTTAATGCTACTTATTATTACATACATTATTATTACTTTTACTACTTCTAGGTCCTTTAAGTCCCTGAATTTGTATAAAACCCTTATTCAGAAATGGCTACTCAGTTCACATTCTCAACCTGGGCTTCATTCTCCTCTCCGAATGTGACAAGATAGAGCACAACACCGTGCCCTGTCAATAGCACTCGCCAGAAATAACTTTATGAATAATGCAACACAGGGTCTGCCCTCTTCTTGCGCAAAGGCACCCAAGAGAAGGGGGCTTTGACTCTTCTCTTTCCCACCAGGGTGCACATACATATACACACACATATACTATACTAGACATACCTTTGGGACACAAGGCAGCTCTGCAGCACACACAGAAGCAGGTCTACACCACCACCACTGCATGTAGTTCTCTCTACAAGCCCACAAGCACACGCTCTTCAATTATTCCACAGACAGCTGTGAAATCATCATGAGCCGCTCCGCCCCTGACGTCTCCTCGCTGAGCAGCTACACGAGGCACTGCTCTCTTTCCATCTTCCTAACTAATTCTGAAAGGTAGAAGCAGGGATGAGACGGGCAGGGAGCACATCAGGGTTCCGCCATCAAACCCCATGTGTTCTTCACCCGCTGATGGTGGGTGAAGATTTCAATTAGGTGGGATAGACAGATATAGGGGAAGACTTAAAGACATGATCCAGGGGCTCGGCTCTTTCTAAAGGGTGGGGGGGTGGGGGGGTCTTTCATCAAAGAGAATTAAGGAGACATGCTCAATCCCTCAACTCATCCGCTCTCGAGAGATGATTGTTGAAATCTCTCATCTTTCTTTCTCGCAGTCTCTCGCTCTCCACAGACCTGCAATTAAAGCTTCGGAGCAAGAGACTTCATCAGCAAAGGCTTTATAATTTAAGCTAGAAATGCCTAGCTCCTTACAAATGGAGACACAAAAGTCTGGCATTCAGAACAAATGTCAATCAACAATTGATGTCTTTGTGAGTTATGGTGCGTTTACGTCTGAAAGACTGTATTTACGAGTAGAACAAACACCACAAAGTCGTAATAAGAGTGGGAAACTCTCTTTGAGCCCCAAGTTGTAGGCATATCATTAAGAAAACATGGCAGTTCACAATAGATGCAGCATCAAATTTGCTAAAATTCATGAAATTAAAAAAAAAATGTACAAAATAGGTTTTAGTATCATTAAGATACTATTATAGTTTTTAATATTTTGAATCAGTTTTTATTTTTAAGTAATTTTATTGAGTGTGTAATTTTTAGTAGGTGTTATTTTAGTCCATCAAATTAAACTAAATGAAAATAAGAAATGTTGTAATGGCAACTAGCTGAAAAGTTATGTTATTTCAGTTAATGCTTATTTTATTTCAGGTAACAAAAAAAAGCTTTCTTGTATGCTTTTTGTTTCAGTTGTAGTTTTAGTTAGATAGAATACATAGTAATCTAGTTTGAAGCATCTTCATAAATTGCATAAAAACAAAGCAGACCAATGCACATTCTTTGTTCATCACATTGTGGAAGAAGAGCAAAAAATCTTGCTGTATTATGTGTGAAAAAGGTACATCGCCATCTTGCTCCCACCAAAGTAATCTGAACGCACTTGATGTAATAATTACGACGTCAGCTCAAAAATATGAGCTTCCTAGGAAAGCAGGACATAAACACACCATCATTTTTACTGTACACTTAGCAACCTAGCATAGCATAGACTACATGTAATGCTTGTAGACTACATGTGATTGTAGTACTTACTTACTAAAAACTTTGCTTCGAAGAACAGCTAGACTGTTTTTATAATGGCCGAACTGCTGTGGTGCAGCTAAGAAATTTAGTTAAATTAGCAGTGTTGCTAAGCTATAATTGTTAACTCTTCAATAATGGAATAGACTTGATGCTATATACTTTCATTATGTGGGCTAAAAATATCTTCACTGTTAAACATTAATTCAAGAAAATAACTTTTAATTTGATGTTTATGCTAGTAGCAAATAGTAGTACAGTTACTAGAATGATTGTTTTTCTCAAACCAGTTAAGCGCAAACTCCACTCCACGACCAATTCTAAAGATTTCACTGGTCATTTTTTCCATACCATGGAAGTCAATGGCTACCATCAGCTGTTTGGTTACCAACATTCTTCAAAATCTTTTCTTTTGTGCTCAACAGAGGAAAGAAACTCGTACATGTTTGGAACTACTTGAGGGTGAGTAAATGATGACCAATATCATTGAGTGAACTAGCCATTTAACCTCAGTTAAACATTGATAGATAGTGTTACTATCCATCAATTAGATTCATCCATGATTTTTGAGAACTCTTAAAGGGATACCCAAAAATGAAAATTCTGTCATCAATTACTCACCCTCATGTCATTCCAAACCCGTAAGACCTTCATTTGTCTTCGGAACACAAATTAAGATATTTTTGATGAAATCTGAGAGCTTTCTGACTAGGGCTGGGCGATATATCGCATGCGATTGTCATGCGCATCTCGTCAGTAAAGCCGGTTCCATGATTAGTGGTAAATCTCCATCACCTGATTTCAAATGGAGCGGCATTTAATACACAGAGCCTTAGTTCACTGACAAGTTACGCAATATCGCATTCATTATTAAAGGCGATTTATCTGCGATAATGAATGCAATATTGCGTAGCTTGTCAGTGATCTATGGCTGTGTATTAAATGCCGCTCCATTTGAAATCAGGTTCATGACACGTTCAAGGCCCAGAAAGGTAGTAAGGACATCATTAAAAACAGTCCATGTGGCATCACCTTAATTTTAACCTTAACAGGGCTGTACAGTGCGACATATATGAAAAAACTGGTCTGTGTGATGAAATAAATTTACCACTGTAGCATGCGTGCAATACAGTTTTGCATGTTCATAACACAGCCGCTTAATAGTGTGAAGTGATTTCGTTGTACTTGTTTTTGTGTGCGAGACTGATTATACTTGGTAGTTAGGGGCGTGCAATATGACGATTTTGGATCATGGGATGATTAAAATGTCTCCACACCACCGATCTGCTTTTGAAGAAATATCATACAGCGCACATTCTATCAGCCGCAGTTCTGGTGCTTCCGTCTACATATACTGTACAATGCGACATACATTCACATCAAATGTTAACTCTGCAGTAGAGTTACGCTCACTGGACACTGCACTAATTCACAATCCCAAAAGTGCATTATTTGCATCTACAAAGCCTTGCCGGTTAAACATAATTCACGTGCTGTTCTGACGTACGCTTTTTCTGAGCGCCTACCTGAAGCGCATGCACACACCTGTCAAACAGCGCCTGATTACTAGACTAAGTTGTCTTTCATGTCTGATTCGTTTCGCGTCTAATACTGTACTGTTTACATATAAACACAGTTCTATGTCTAAAATGAAAGTAAACAGTTGAGAAAGAAACAGATGCGTGCAGCTCTTAAAAGGACAGAGCTAAACATGCTGCCACTTGTCAATAAAGGGATAGTTCACCAAAAAATTCAATTTCTGTTGTTATTTACTCACTCACATGTTGTCCCAAACCTGTATTAATTTCTTTCTTGTGCTGAACACAAAAGAATATTTTGATGAATGTGGGTAACCAAACAGTAGCTGGTAGTAAGGAAGTAGAGAAAAATAAAATAAATAAAGGAAAAATAAAAACAATGAAGCTGGTAGTTTGATAGGGAAAAATACCATGGAAGTCACTGGGGACCAGCAGCTGCTTGGTTACCCACATTCTTCAAAATAATTTCAACAGAAGTTATTCAGGATGTTCAACAGAATGTTCAACATAATGTTTAACAGAAGAAAGAAACTAATTCAGGTTTAAAACAACTTGAGAGTGAGTAAATGATGGTATAAAAATAAAATACTATGACAGAATTAATAGACAGATGACAATTTTAATTTTTGGGTGAACTATTATTTTAATGTTAATGAAACAACAAAAAGAAATATCACTCACTGCTCATGACTAATGAACTTTAATACAGTTGCTTTAAAAAATTATAATTGATGTATATAGTGTATATAGTGTTTTATTTTAATATTTGTTCATTCAATTTATTGAATGTTACTGCTAAATACTGTACCTGAAAAATAAAGCACATTTAAAGTTTGTTTTATTTGTAAATTACGTGTATTTGTAATGTATATCTTTCTTATTTTCTAATAAGAAAGATAAAATAAAAACAAAGATTTTTATCCCACTTCACCCACTTTGGCCTAAATGTCTGCCATTCTTTTTTACTTTATATTTTGTTAACTTGAAAGTGTTTCTTTTTTTTGTTTGTTTGTTTTTGTTTTTTACAATAGGGAAATTAGTTTGGCTGTACTGCTCAGGCAAATTACAAAATGTGAAACCAATGACAAAGAATCGCGATAAAATCGTGAATTGATATTCCTGAATAAAATGGTGATATGATATTTTTGTCATATCGCCCACCTTTAAATTGTGCTACAACTGTTTGGCCTGTGCTACAAAACGTTTAACTTCTGTAGCATCAGTGCCATGTGCAAAAAAAGTTAACGTACAGCCCTGCTTAAGGGTCAGAAAGGTCTCGGATTTCATCAAAAATATCTTAATTTGTATTCCGAAGATGAATGAATGACATGAGAGTGAGTACTTAATGACATAATTTTCACTTTTGGGTGAGCTATCCCTTTATCTGAATCCATGAAGTCTGAACTTCTTGAGTCTGTTTGATTGATTTGAACACTGAAGTCAGCTTTGAGGTATGCAAGTAACTAGTTTGGGGGCAGTCGTGGCCTAATGGATAGAGAGTTGGCCTTGTAACCCGAAGGTCGGGGGTTCGAGTCTCGGGTCCGGCAGGGAATACCACCACTGAGGTGAGACCCTTGAGCAAGGCACCAAACCCCCAACTGCTCCCTGGGCGCCGCAGCATTGGCTGCCCACTGCTCCAGGTGCATGTTCACTACTGTGTGTATGCACTTGGATGGGTTAAATGCAGAGCACAAATTCCAAGTATGGGTTACCATACTTGGCCACACACCACTTCCCTTTCCCCTTAGTTTGTGAGGGGGAAAAAAAAAATTCACGTAAAGTTAATCAACTTAAATAAGCATTAGCTTCTCTCCAAAAGAAAATCTTCCAACATGTGAGCCTTAAACATTTTCCAGCCTGGTAATATGGCAGAGATCTAACCAAATCAAAAGCCATTTCCAAGCAAAAGCAAATGTCTAAATAGTCCAGCGTTCCCATGGGAAATGCTGGAAGCTCTGATATACCACTGCATTGAATGTGTTATACGCATCCGCACTACCACTGGCGGCTGAAGATAAACCCAACCTATTTCCATAGTTATTAGTCTTCTTTTTACTCCTCGCCAATATTGCCAAATCAAATTTAACACTCCCCTTAATTGCTCAGACCTGTCAGGGTATTAAATGTTCAGTCTTTTTAAACATTCTATTACGTTTTATTCTTTGGGCTTGAAATATTTAAAAAGTCACTTAAATCAAATTCCAATTACCAATCTAAAACATCCCATTGGGTGACATGGTTGTAATTATTTAGGGAAAAGTAACAGTGGTGAGCTCTCCAAGTTTCCAAAGCAATTATGAATTAATTAAAACAAGATATCCTCATAAATTAGTAATGAATGTACATGAACTACATCTCCTTTGTTGATGGTCTTTGCTCATATAAATTTTCAAGCTTTAATTATGGCAAATTATAGTCGTATAATTGCATGTTTTTACTTAAAGGCATGACCTGCCAAGGCCATTTGTGCTCGACAGAAAAAAAAAATACACTGGAGGTTTTAAAATGAGCCACCCTGCAATCCATGCAACAATATACAGACCTGAATAGAAAAGGAATTACTTGTAAAGCAGTCTCCTTATTCTCTCTCTCTCTTCGTAGGTGTCTTAGCTTGATGAAAGCTAAAGCCAGACAGGAAAGTCTCTGATGTGTTGGAAAGAATACAAAGCAAGGTAATAAAACACTACCATGAGAAAAAAAAGAAAAAAAGATCAATGGACCTTACGAAATCGCTACAAACACAAACTCAAGTCAAACTCAAAATTTCTTTCCCAATCTATTACTCTGTAACAGCCAAATAAAATCGTTTTTAGAAAGGAAACACTTAACGGGAATTTCTACGCTGCCCAGAGACACAGTCGGGAATCAGTTATCAGCCAGTCCCAGTTGAAGAACTGGATTTTGATGCTTTGCACACATTTTCAGCATCATCTCAAATTATTCTTGGGACAGATTACAAAATTAGAAGAATCTGTTTCAAATAATCTTTTCTGGATTAATCTGTTCAGCATGTTCAAAAGTATTCAGTCACTCAGTATGGGTGAACACCATGAGGTACACAAATAGTGTTAAATATTCATCATAAAAATTGACAAATTCAGCATTCACCTCAATGAATGACTGAATGAACTCTACAAAATTATATCAAATTAATCTACTGAATGACACCGCAGTCAAACAGAAAATCTTACAGTATTGACAAAATAACCACATTTTGCATCAACAAATTATCAGCACAGGAACTATTTTATTTTTGTGGTGCTGTTAGCTACTAATACAACATAAAATGAGGTAAATCTACCAAACGGGTTATTTGTACATCTACTAACACAACATATAACAAGATAAATCTGCCAAACAGGTTATTTATACATCTAACACAACTTAAAATGAGGTAAATCTAAAAATACCAAACAATTTATGTCTGTAACGTATGTACATATCAAGTTGACAAACTGCTGTGAAATATCACATGTATAAAACTCAGAATGTGTGACCTTTTTGAACTCATAGCAGATGAAATATGGTAGGAAGACCTTCAAAAAGACTGACTTTGATATTGCCTGGTTATAAATAACTGACAGTGTTGACACAAAAATTAAAAGAGCTCATAACGGAGGTATATTTTACAATTAACCTCTTCAGGTTTAATATATATTCTAATACAGCCTTTATGAAGGATTGACTTCATATGATCTGAGGACAGGTGGCTTTAGGGGACTAGATTGATAAATCAAAATAAATTGGAAAATCTATGAAAATAATACGTTTCTGTTAAAAAAAATATTCTAGCGATCACATCTGAGTATAAATAACAGTTTTGGCACATGAATCACATAAGTTCGAATTTCACATTTTACCTTTCAAGAAAACTTCAAATGGTTGAATATTGACATGTATTTATGTTGAACATTAATAGGATAATGGCGCTAAATGTCAGACCCGATGCGTACCAGGCAGCAGAGGAACTCCTTGTTCCCTCTGAGGATTGATGTTACTGTTTTACCGTGTTTGTTAGATGTTGATACCAGCACCGTGGGCCAGTGGATGGAGGATGAAGGGAGTTTGACGGGGGTGGAGAGCTATTTATGAATGCGCAGGACATGCATCGGCTGTGCTCTCATTAAAACTCCTCTCACGGTGGAGGAGGAATACGGACCACACCCTTTGTGAGGCTTTCCTCCACTGCAGTCTAGGCCAGAATTCACAAATGAAACACGACTGGGAGCACTGGTCCGGGATCAGGCTTCCACTTTGTGCAGATAAGCAAATAAAACCATTTTAAAGCCGTCAAACTGATATAAACTATGATTTCAGAGACGACAACTTCTCTAAATCTTTGGTCAGTCGTGTTGGGGAAAGACGGTGAAGAATGCCTCCGTATCACAGATGGAAAAGACAGATTTGCCATTAAAACCAGGTGCAGGAATGTTTCTCTCCTTTTCAGTTATAGGAAATTAAAATATCTTCAGCGGCAGCTGGGTAATTAGGCCTGTAGATCTTGGATCTTGGCCACTCTCCACCGCTCGCCACAAACTGAATCTCATAAATGAGATCGCCAGGTCAGAGCACCTGTTAGACAGATTGAAAACTTTTCATTATCAAAGAAAACAGCTTGGCAACATCTTTCCAACAGCAGGGCACCGGCCCAGACCACAAACACATACGTGGCCACAAAAATGACCGTTTGAATAATACTGAGATGATGATAAAGGCCACGACTATGAATCTACCGTCTTGATGGTTTTTCTTCTTGGTAAATGCAGGCACACAGCAAGCATAAATACTTCTTTTGTAAACAATTATGTGCTATAAGCTAATTAATTAGCAGTGTTTGCCAACAAGCTTTACTATTTACTATGCATAATTTGGGTTATTATTACACTTAAGTTCGTCCTATTTTCATCCTATGTTGGGTGTTTACTGTATACTTTTCAAAGTGATCTGACTCAATTTTTCACTTTCACTGGATGAAAATTAAAAAAAAAAAAGGCACATAGATGTAAGGTGAAGTCACATTAGTATCATTTCATCTAAATTTCAATGACAAAAAGGGGGAATTGTCTACAATAGTATAGTGATCTATGACATACAGCTCATGCAGAAGTAACTTTCAAACCAAGCAGCTTTCTGTCAGTCAGTGTGGTAAAGCTGTATGAACAACTTGAATCTATTGCAAAATCTGTGTGGGAAATCTTTCACCCTCACACAAAATCCACAAATGTGTAGATTACTATTGAAATGACTGGATTTTGTCCACCAAAACTCACCAAACAACTTGAAAAGTGGCCACAGCTTTACATTGAATGAGAGAATGGAGACATATCTAGAAACCTGAACATCAGAACCTGCAAAAAATGGCTTCCTAATGAGTTATGAAGGTTTTTGACTCGATTTCCAGTAAAAATATCTACAAATCCTTATGCAACACTGCACAACATGTTTATACTTAAAACAGGTTTTAAAAATCTATCAAGTAATCCAATTCTTTAAAAAAAAAAAATCTTTTCAAGGACGTTTCGATATCGAACTGCAAAATCAGATGAAGTACTTGTTAAAAATGTGATTTTTTTTTCAGTCGCCAAGCTTTTTCAAGCTTCATCAAGCTCCTAGCAATCACATAGTGCTGAGTAAATCGCAATTTAGCTATTTCTGAGATCTGAATGTCACACACTGCCAAAAAAAACGCTTCTTAATGACTTTCCAGTAAAAATATATACAAATTATTAAGCAACACTTTACTGTTAAACCTTCCCAAAAATTATTGTTGTTTCAAGAATATTTCAATATTTTAACTGAAAAAAAAATAGATGAAGTACATGTTAAAAGTCTCTACACTGGAAATTCTTAAGGTACTTTTGAATATTATATGATATGCCAATTAAATCTCCACATTATCATATAAATGTTTGCTTAAAACTGCTATTTTACAATTCCGCTACAAGATTTACCATGCTGTGGTTGGGTTACTTCACATCTAAGAATAAGCCTGACGTTCACTTGGCAGAGGAGGCAGTCAATTTATACCAGAGTCCTACGACTTGGATCCCAAAACAAGTTTGCAAGACACCTTCACAATGACCTTATAGAGACTCGGCCACTTGCAGTTGGAAAGTAACATTTCATTACACAGAGAAATGCCCGAGATAGGAGGCAAAATCCCACTTAGCCTTTCATCACAGAAAAGCTCCCCTGGAATCCTAAACAGGCCCTCAAAAAAAACGAGGCACTCTCAGGGAACAGCGATATGTGGCTAAACCCAACCTGCATCCGCCTGGCGCAGGTGCCCTCTAAGAGGCTCAATCCCATTTGTAACGCCCACTCTTGTTTTCCTATTGCTGTGGCTTCCTGTGAATAGCAATGAGTATCACAAAGAACCAGGACCCTCTGGCAACACGCAAGCCCTCCACCCTGTGTTTACAGCCTCCTATAAGGGCCCTTCGGCTTTAGAATGTCAGTCAAAGGCAATATGTGTTGAGTCTGAATGCACGGGCTTACCTGCTATAGATGCTACAGGTGTAAAGCTTAGTAGGGAGATTTAAAATGTAGTAGAGGAAGTAAGAATGGCACTGCTAAAAACATACAAAACATATAATGCACATATATAATGTTACATTCACAGGTTTGATGTTGGTTAGTCTTTTATGGTCACCAAAGCTATTTATTTGATTAAAAATACAGTGAAAACAGAAATATTGTGAAATATTATTACAAATGAAAATAGCTGTTTTATATTTGAATATATTCTAAAACAAAATTTATTCCTGTGATGGCAAAGCTGAATTTTCAGCATCATTACTCCAGTCTTCAGTGTCACATGATCCTTCAGAAATCATCCTAATATGCTGATTTGCTACTCAAAAGCATCTCTTATTATTATCAATGTTGAAAACAAATGTGCTGCTTCATTTTTTTACGACAACCAAGCTCAACGCTTCAACGCTACCTCACAACCAATTCATACATATTTTACAAGGTAGCTAATTCGTACAACCTCACTTGTACAGTTTAGTACGAATTGTCTAGACCCCAGTGACAGATAGGTTTAGGGACGGGAGGAACTCGTAAAATACGTACGATTTAGCAAAAATCGTACGGATTATTTCCGAATTAGCCACGTCGTAAAATATGTACGAATTGCCATGAGATCGGGTTGGATTCTTTCAAAAGAATTTACATCTAGACTCACTGACTGACATCTAAAACAACCAATCCAAGTGGTTTTTAGCCATTTAGGAGAATTTAGTCATTTATCTTAAATTAATTATACCACTGTAATAAATCTGCACAGAATAAATAAACAAACAAATAAATAGAACACAAAAATGTTACAACAAAAAAAAAATCCATAAAACAGCAGAAAATAAATAGAAAATGAGTACAGACTAACAGAATTAAAAATGAGTACAGACTAAAAGACATAAGCAGAATTTATAGTTATGTCCATGAATATCTAGTCTACTTGCTAATTATCAAGTATAAAAAAAAACCTCTCAATATCTTTCAAAGACTTAGTAACCTAGAAAACCTTTTCCTTGAAGCTTTTTTTCCCTACACAACTTGGAGTCCGAGCGTTCTGATTACATAAATACAAATAAATAAATGTGTGCTCTTACTCTTGGAAGTTGTGTATAGCCAATCAGATTAGAGTTTACTAGACTCAGAAATGGCTGTGGGCGTCTGTGGGTGTCCCGTCAGAGACTAATTCACTCATTCAACACGGTCAGGTGTTATCCAGTGTGATCTAATCAATGAAAATGCATGTTACTATCAGGTGTAAAGGGTCTGATGTTCTTTATTTCAAAAAGAAAATGGAAAAGAGCAAATATATATTC
This sequence comes from Spinibarbus caldwelli, assembly GCA_039654775.1. NCBI lineage: Eukaryota > Metazoa > Chordata > Actinopteri > Cypriniformes > Cyprinidae > Spinibarbus > Spinibarbus caldwelli. The sequence continues at coordinate 8,921,460 of CM077265.1, forward strand.
AAGTCCTTTGCAAAAGCAAGCAGGCAGGCAAGCATGAACAGGGCATGCCGTTAAAGACTGCTACTGCCTACCTGTGGACGCCTCTCATCTGCTCTCTAGCCGAGAAATAAACTGCTGCAGATCATCCACACTGTTCTACAGTCTATCAGGCGCTTCATTAGCCATGCAATGAATAAAAGATCAGCGGCAAGAAGGAGGGATAGAAAAAAATAAGAACGAGGATGGGAGAGCGCGACGAAAAAGAGAAAATGAAAACGAAGGAAATCTAAAACAGCAGCAGACGAAATTACTTCCAACATGTCCATGATTGAAACCCAAAGCTTCCGCCCTTGTATTATCCGCCGTCTATAGCGGCGAATATTCTAGATTGGAATGTGACTTATCTCTGTTATTCCATTACTTTTGACTCAATCAATAGTTTTCTATTGAATTAGGAAAAATCGCTGGGATGTGCTTGTGTTTCATTAACTTTCATCATCGACAGTGGCTAAAAATGGCCTTGCTGGCACACAAAAGAGCCACAAAAACTGTCCATTTACAATTTCCCTAGTCATAAAGAGACAGAAGTTTATTTTTATGTCTTCTAAAGAGGCAAGGAGGGAAAAGGTTTTATCATGTGCTGAAAGGAGAGAGTGATCAATATTTTATCATGGTCTATGACCACTAAAAGACCTCTCTGGATGTCAGGACAATGGCATTATGACAGATAAGTGTTGCATCATGTAAAACCAGGCTCTCACACTATCAATAAAGTGAGTGTCTTTCTAACTAACTGTGACAGATAAAAAAAATAAATAAATAAATAAAATAAAATAAAATAAAATAAAATAAAATAAAATAAAATAAAATAAAAACCCTGCAGCAAAAGTTATATGACCTGCTTACCCAAAATATCTTCAAACCTACATTAAACCGCTATGTAACCTTGAGATCTCTTCTCTTGTCATTCTTACAACTGAGTGCATTTATCTAAATTTAGGGAGCGATTCCCCATCAAACATGCAAACAGAAGTGTTCTCAGTGTGGGGTCTGACAAAGCGCTGTGTAACTTATTTGTAAGCAGCAGGAGGGGGGGTGGCATGCACATATTTTTGCACCACACTGTTTCGACGCAACAGCGGCCATCATTTTGCCTCAACTTCCTACTGTTATTTAGTGTCACGTATAGCCAGCAGCTAGAGCAGTCTGGTGAATGTACTGATAAACTTGCTCTTGTCACATGCCTTGGTTTAATACAATAACGACAGAAAATTATCATCACATTACGGGCTGCATTTCAGGCACTAAATGCACAAAGGTGATTCACGTTTGACTACCATGGGATGCAGAGTTTTTAGTTGTACGGTTCAGAGTCTTTGGAATACCTTACATCAAGATTAGCTTATTCTGACTGACATAGTTTTGTGTATTATTGAGCATTGTTTTCTTTTCATTTATTCTTTATGTATTTTATTATTTGTAAGGTGTCCTTCTTGAAAGGTGCCCATAAAGAAAAATGAATTATTATTATTTTATTATTATCTTATATTATTGTAATATCTTTATTATTATTAATATCTATTATTACTCATAGGTGGTTGGGTTAGTAGTAGTAATAGTAGTAGTAGTATTTATTATTATTATTATTATTATTATTATTATTATTATTATTATTATTAATCCTGTATGTATATTTACAGGTTGATATTTATATTTAACTACTACTGATTATAATAATAATAATAATAATAATAATTAAATTATGTAATTATTATATTATAATATTACATTATTAAAGTAAATATTATTATTGATTTTAACAACATATATTGATACTACTACTACTACTACTAATAATAATAATGATAATAAACTATATTATGTTATTGATATTATTACTATTATTGATAATAATAATAAACTATGTATTGATACTACTACTTTTATTATTTTATTTATGTTACTATTATCACTACTACTACATATAATTATTATTATTGTAAATAACATTCTTCTTCTTCTTCTTCTTCTTCTTCTTCTTCTTCTTCTTCATTTCAGATACAAACACAACTATTAAAACTACCCACAATTGTAAATATGATATGTATGTTTGTATGCATGTATGTATGTGGTTCTGCATGTCAAATACAAACACAGGTCCACTGGTGTGACTTAATATGCAGATCCATACACCAGATCTCCCACTTCGTAAACATGTCCACCTCTGGACAAATTCCATCAACCCCACATAACCAAAACAGCCTATTTCAATGTTAAGGAAAGAATCTCCGATCGATAGCACACCGCCCCATTTCAATGACACGCCAGGATTATTTATGACTAAAGGCAGCCACCTAATACAACACAGAAAATTGAAAACACAAGCAAAGCCATTATTGGGAAAGTTTCCTGATTAATGTAGCACAGTGAGACCTTGACTGTGTCACGCGTTCATATTTGCATCCACACCGTGAGGACTTTTGAGGTTGGCCTGCTCAATATTGATCTTTCTGCCATTATGGTTATCATAAAGAGGGCCTCCAGACACATTATGAACATCAGGGGTCACACAAATGGACGCTTCCCATTACTGTACTCTGGACAGTAGCGGGTCAGTCCTGACAGCGCACCCCGAGATCAGTCACATGCTCCTTCAAAATCCATAATTTACACATTAACAAGAGCTTTGCATTCTTGCGGCTGTTTTAACGGATTGTTAAAAGCGTGTCGTGTCTAAAATCTTATTGAAAATAATAATGTACATGACATGCTCATTCATGCGTGTGCTTATATCACCAATATCATAGCCTAATGATAAACAAAAGGCTTTTTAAGCTCTCAAGGTCAAAGAAAAAGTCACAAATTATTGTAGCATGTGTTATTAATAATAATAACACATGCTACAATGACAGAGTTTTCTAGGTTAAGAATGTCAAACAACCATTTCTGAAAACACAAACGAAAAACACAGTTTTCTTTTGATCCGACACCTAAGGCTCTCAAAATTGTCAAATTGCACCTGTGCTTCTTTAAATAAATAGGCAGTAAATAAAACAGGGACTTAGACTTTACAAGGTCTGTAACAAACAAGTGCAAAAGCTCTTTTTTGACTTTGAAAAGGCCTTTAAGCCAATAAGCCTGTCTTCCAAATAGTTTTCAAACAGAAGTAGTTTTGTTACGCATGAGGTCAGTTTAATTTTCTCGCAAAGAAGACAGAGCTAACAATTACTAAACTTAAAGCGGAGAAAGAGAAGAAACAGCACCGATGCTTTTTCGAAGTAGTTTAGCTTTTGGTTGTTAATCATGTAAAATGAGCTTCAGGTAATTAGGATCAAATAAATAGGATAGCTGATTTTTAAATCAATGGATGATTTTCTTTAACCCTCCCTCAAGCTTTTCTTAATATCCTTTAATGTTTAGTTGAGAATGACTCTACATCCTGTATGTTTTGGAGTCCAATGCTGTATGTGCCACAAAGAAATAAACAGAAAACTAAATTATAAATAAAACAAATACGTCAGTTTAAAGAAATTTAACATAATTTAACATATTAAGCCTCCGATAAATAAATAAATAAATAAAGTAATTTTCTGTTAAATTTAATATATTAAGGGATTTAACCTTTATAAATAAACTAAACACCAAATTGTTGAAAGTAATCAATTTCCTTTGAAATTGAAGATATTAACACTTTTATAAATAAACACATAATAAAAAAAATATGAAATTAATCTATAATTTTCCTTCGAGCTCAAGATATTACTAACCCCTTTATAAATAAATATATAAATAAATAATGTCCTTTTCTGTGAAATTTAAGATATTTAGGAATATCAAGGGATTGAACCCTTTTATAAATAAACTAAACACAAAACTGTTTAAAGTAATCTATATAATGAAATAAAACCATAATTTTCCTCAATTCAAACTGAACACATTACTAACACTTTTATAAATAAATAATATATAAATAATGTAATTTTCTGTGAAATTTAAGTTATTGAGTGATATTTAGGGATTTAACCCTTTTATAAAACTGTTAAAAGTAATCTGTATAATGATAATTTTCAAACTGAAGACATTACAAACCATTTAAGAAAGAAAGAAAGAAAGAAAGAAAGAAAGAAACTTAACTGAGACCCAAACATAACTAATGACGTTTTTTTGTTTGTTTTGTTTAGTTTTTTTACAAAAAGAATAGTTTTATCTGTAATTGTAAATATAATATTTATTTAACCTATAATCAGTTATCATGAAACAAGTTTAAAAGACAAAATCTTTTTAATATTGATTCAGTTTCTGAGATCCTGAGGTATATCACATCTGTTTGGAAAGGATTCACACTTGCTTACTGACGTTCATGTGACATCTACAAATCCAGTGAATATTCCATGCATTTCGTGAAGCCCACAACAAGCATTTCTATAGTGTCCCTATATCTCCATGACCTTTCCCACAGATGGTACTACAACCAGGGCATGAGACAAAAAAAAAATTAATAAATAAATAAATAAACACTTAAAAAAAAAAACCTGATGCAAATGAGATCCTATTGCGTTTCCTTAGATACACCACTCTGATAACAACCCTCTTCACCTCTCTCAGCCTCTCCTAGCACAACATATGCCATGGATGATTTCACAGCTTCTAACATGGTTTCCAGCAGCCACGGCCAGACAGACCGTGCAGAAATTAGCTGGTCTTGCACATAACCACACCTGCCAGCACAAAAGACGCCTTAGGAGTCACAGATCGTGAAGCAATACCAAACCAAAAACCGAATCTACAAACACTTAAACATTTTGCCTAGTTAAACGGCAACAAACTCTCCATTCCTGGTTCCTGCTCGAGAAAGAAAGTTTGATCGTCACATAAGGAGTGTAATTATAGATCCATTTGTGCCCTGAAGCTATTGTTTGATTACCTGAAAGCAGCAATCAAGCAGGCGGGCGAACGAAGTAAAACGAAAAAAAAAAATCCTTCTTACGCACAACACATCAGTATACAGTTTGAATTTCCATTCAAATGTTCTTCAATGAGCGACCTATTTTTTCATGCCTTTTCCATCTATCAGCAGGTACGTGACACTGCTGATGGGTTTTATAGGTGCTGATTTGCAACGGCCGCTTTACTTTGAAAATGCTTTTTGAAAGCTCCGGTGTAATTGAGCTTCAGAGATCTTTCCAAAGTATCGCCATTTAGATTTCAGGGAGTCATTTTCTACTAGGCCTATCTGAAACTGTTGCTAATCCACTCTTTTTAATCACACGTGAAATTAGGCTCTCAGACAAACGTCTATAGACACAGAGACCCCTGGGATGGCTGAATGGAGACTGAATGGTCAATCAACAATAGCAAGCGACTTGTTTGCTCAGAGAGAAAGTCTAATGTTGTATGTGCCACAAATAAACAAAAAATCTAAATAACAAATATTGAAAAATATATTTTCTGCAAATTTAAGGTACTGACCTTTTTATAAATAAATAAATAACTGAATTTAATTTTATTAACCCTTTAATGAATAAGTAAATTAGTTTAATTAAATGTTTACATTTTTTTAAGATTACTCATTTAATAAATAAATAGATACAGTAAATACAAATATAAATAAACTATAAAAATAATGTTGAAATTAATATTTAACTTTCCTTGAATCTGAAGATATTAACCCTTCATAAATAAAACAATTTAATTTAACTTATGTAAATAAAATAAAATAACATTTTTTAAAGCAGAACAAAAGTTTACTTTAATCTATAATCAGTTCTCATAAAACTGTCAATATCAATACTTGCGTTAGTCGGCAGTAACAAACTGCACAATATTCTTATTAAACGTCTGATAAAACTCAGCTTTTGAGGTGTCAGAAATCAGCAGTAGAAAATAAATCATTATTATTTAAAATGCAATAGTCATATTCTTTCTAAAAATCAGAACAGTCATAAATGCCGTGGCAAAATAGCAATCTAGATTCTTTCATATTAACTTCACTGAGCATTTTTGGTTGTTACATATAGAGTTAAATAAGAGGGATCTGTTATGCTGTTCATATTCTGGCCATGCATTATGACATTCCATTAGCAAAATAAAAGAATAGTGCTGCTAATACAGAAATACCATTATTGAGAGTACAAAAAAAGACAATTAGCATAATGGATAGAGGCTTGATGAAAACAAATGAGCAACACTAAGGGTACTCGATTACTCTGATGCACAACAAACAGAAGACTACAACAAAGCTGGGAAAAACCGACCATAGACTGTAAAAGCTGCAAGCATGACAAACTCTACTTTGAGTTATTCTCACTCAAAAATGTGCAAAGCTGCAAAAATGGATGGCTCTCAACCACTTGTGATGCCAACAAATGCAATTCCACATTAGTTATATTATATACTGGCTCAAAAAAAGTTAAAATCACATGGTGGCTATTGTAAATTCTGTTTTGTTTTTTCTCACGAATAACTTCATTTTTCTACTTTCAAGGTGATTTTTAGAGGATGTATGAAATTAGTTTCCCCACAAGTGTCATACTTGAATCTAAACTGTTGTTTTAACTTTTATCTTTCTTAAAATGCAACTTGATTATATAAAATGACTAAGGTTTCCAAATACATTTGAGGGCCACTGTAAATCTATAAAGTAGTAATATTCTAAACAATAGATGCTTAATTATACACATTCATTTAGACACTGCTAAATGAAAAAGCCTGTGTAATAAAGCTATGCTAGCACAACAAAAGAAATTAACTTCTGTTTAAGCTGTAGTCCCAGTATGCAAGGAACCTTTATTGTTTGCATACTGTATAATTAAATAATTTCTGTCCTCAAGTTCTCAGGATTGCACAAATCATGGTTGTAATACTACATATATGCACAATTTAATAAATAAAAGCGACAGTTGTCACACTTTTTACTCTAGTGAATATTTCAGTCAATTTCTATATAGACAAATAATTCAAAACTTGGCTACAAAATAGCTATTGAATGTAATGAAATTAATACTTCTATTTAGCAAGAATGTATTAAATTGATAGTAAAGACATTTTTGATGTTACAGTATTTTGAACTTTATATTCAAAGAATCCTGAAAAAATGTATCATAGTATCACACAAAAAAAGTTGACAACATTGATAAGAAATGTTTGAGCTAATCAGCATATTAGAATGATTTCTGAAGGATCATGTGACACTGTAGACTGGAGTAACGATGCTGAAATTTAAACTTTGCATCACAGGAATAGATTATGTTTAAATTGTATTGAAATATAAAAGAGTTGTATTAAATTGTAATAATATTTAACTGATTTACTGTATTTTAGATCAAATAAATGCAGCCTTGGTGAGCATAAGAGACTTCTTTGAAAAAAATCTTACTGACGTCAAAGTTTTAAATGGTAGTGTGTTCGCCTAGCATTCATATCACACTACTGTATATGGGGCAAGTTATCACAACCTGCATTTAAATAGCTGTCAGTATAATGGCCAATTTAACAGATCTCAAGCCAAATTTAGACAAATATGTATGTGAAATGACCAAAAAAGTGACAGAAATGATAAAACTGTAATTAATGAACTGCATTCATGAATATAAAAAAGTGACAACTTGCCCTGACCTGACATTTATGTAAAAACGTTTCTGTTGACTTGAAACCTAGTTAATTGGATGTAGCACTGACCAGATGACAACTTCCCCATGTGACAACTTGCCCCAGTCTCCTCTAAATGGCCTTCTAAGGTTTAGTAACACTGAACCTAGTTGGCCTGAAAGAGGAGAATCGCCATCATTTGTAAATTGGTCAAGGTCAAGCGAATACAATAGAAGTGGGTTGATGACTCGTCAGGGAATGCCGACTAAAAATGTAGAACTATTTTCAGGAAAACTCTCAATCCTGCTCCTGAAGTACCCCACATCACATTTTGGATGTCCACCTTTTGATTTATATCATGAACTCATTAGTATAGGGTGTCAAATAAGAGAAACACCCAAAATGGGCAGCACAGGATTGGGTTTGTGCCAAAAACTGTCCGAGTTACAGGAGCTGTCCAGCATCAGAAGGTGCTGAAATCTCCACAGCTACTGCACAGAGTTAAATCTTTAAAGCAAACAACTATTTAAAAGCAAATAAGTGAGAAAGGGCTTTAGAGACAAGCTCCCTGATCAGTGCACTCTGGATTTCCAGTTTAGATGCTGGAAAAGGTTACCACTATCCCCTCTAGTGGCCTTACAAAGTGACTGTAAAACGTCCCCCTGTAGAGCTCGTACATCAGTTTGCATACACTATTATGCAGTTTCCTTGATAGAATGTGATGGTAAAAAGTGAATCCATCACAAAGTGCTTTAGAGTTGTCATGGCATCCCTTTGTAGGCAATTCCCAACAAAGAATCAATCATGAATCGGTTTTTGTTCACCAAACGCACTCTTTTGTTCTCACTGCTGCGGTAGCATTGACATTATTCAACGGGAGCACAATCTGTCTTGTTTTTTGCACATTTGTAGCTTAATTATTGATATAATGTAATGAAAACACATCCAGACTGACAGTGTGTCCAGTCTTGAACCACAAGATGGCCCATTTGAGGAAAACTTTGAGAGAGAGAAAGAGAAATTTATGTCTTAATATGCCAAAACTAATAGCTTTTGCAATTCAGAATGTCATTATTTGCTATCCAAAGCTGAAGACAACAACGTTAATGTTTTCTTTGCTCCAGGCATTATTATTTAGTTGCTCAGATCAGCTGAGGGCCATTACGCAGCTTTCTTATTTATCCCAAAACCATTAAAAACACCATCATACAGCTATTACAGCATTAATGTTTCTGTCTCCTATTCGACTTTAACCTTCTAACAAAAGCCAAACACTGGAACATCAGCCCAGAAATGAATGCAAAAATTAGATGTGACTTCAAAATCTCCATGCACTTGTTAATATGTGACTTCAAACTCATGCAAAGCTTTTTTCTCCCTCTATCTCTCTCGCTCTCTTTAATAGCACAATGCACCTTTGACGAAGCTCACGAATGTGACAAAATTCCTTTTGGGATTCCTGTCTTGAATACAAAGCAGCTTTTATAAAGACTCCTCTCTGTGAAGCCAAAAAACCAGATGCATTTAAGCTCAGTTGTTGCAATTAATTGTCCCCAATCAGGTGTCGTTTATTTAGAATTTTTTTTTTTAACATTGATTATATACTCCATGCATATGGAGTAATCCGTTTCCTTTTTATTTTTGATTCAGTGTGGACACTGAATTGCAATCCAGCAGTATAATTAACATTTTCTATCCATTTAAGATCATTTTTAGCTACTGCCCATCATTAAATCCCTTCTAATCATCCCACACACCAACACAAAGCCTGGAGTGAGTGGGAGGCTGAGAGTTGATCTCAATGCACACATGGACTCAACATGTGATGGACACTTGTGCGCTTGACTTACATGGAGGAGATGTTCTCAAACAGGTCCGGGAGGCTGTTAGTGGTATTCCCATCGTTCACGGTGTCCTGTAGTGCCAGGAGGGGAAAGAAATTCCCTTGGTAAGACTCATTGCAAAAGATGTTCGTGGTAGAACAACGGCAGGTCGGTGGGCAGTCCAGCATGGAGCTCATATAATCTTGGAAGATGCTGAGGAGAAACAGGATCCTCCACCAGCAAACGCGGGGTGGGATGGAGAATAAATCCATGTTTCCAGGTGCTTCCCTCAATGTTTTAGCTCCTCACTAATGTTCAACGGCAACAGAATCGAAAGCGCTCCGGGTATCCGTACGGTGATGCGAGAGCGCGCGCGCCGGTGCGTGGATGAGAGTGAAGGTATGTCAGATAAATGAGATCTCAATAATGTCCCCAAGAAAAGAGGGGGGAAATACTCCGTCAATGTAGAAAGGGCTCAAAAATCAACGGTCCCAAGCTGTCCTCCTCTCCGGGCTGCATGGTACAAGCTTCCCCGTCTCCTCGGTGCTGTTTGTCGCGCAGTTCCAGGTTGTTGGAGCTCCGGCTTCGAGACTAAAGCGTCAGAGCGCAGTCTAGTGTGTGAGAGAGAGAGAGAGAGAGAGAGAGAGAGAGAGAGAGAGAGAGAGAGAGAGAGAGAGAGAGAGAGAGAGAGAGAGAGAGAGGTCCATGCTCCGAGCATCAAGTCCCACCTACTGGGCAGATTAAAAACTGACACACCTGCAGAACGGCAAAAGCGATCAAATCTGCACCGGAAAATAACGCACTCTGCAACAGGCAAAAACACTGCTGCCAAACTCTAGTATACAAAGCAGTAAGCACAATGTACAGCCATTACGTAACAAATACGGATGTCCGAGATAATAAAAAAGTGTCCATCTTCGGGAATGGAAAAAAATAAATAAATAAAAAAAGTTCTTAGTGCGTTATGTTGTTTCAATGCATTTTTGAAAACATAAAATTTTCTACAAAATAAAAATATATAGGCTACCTACTGACTAAAATTTGATTTATTTATTTTTATTTATTATTTATTTATTTATTTATTTATTTATTTATTTATTTGTTTTGCACTTTGAATTTAAGTGTCAACATCACAACATAATTTACGGTATGTTTTAACGAACTATTTTTATTTTTTTTTACTAATTTGATGTATTTTCTCAGGTCTAATAATAATAAACTTCATTATTGCAAATTCGCCTATACAAATAAGCAACGCTCCTTTATTTTAATTATATTAGATATTACACAACAGTATCTATCTATCTATCTATCTATCTATCTATCTATCTATCTATCTATCCGTCCATCTATCTGTCCATCTATCTATCCGTCCATCTATCTATCTATCCATCCATCTATCTATCCATCCATCTATCTATCTATCTAGGCTACAAAAAGAATACAAAAGTCCATCCAGAAAAATACTTTTTTATTTTTATTTATTTATTTTTTTTTTTTCCTCAGTCATACATTCATATATGAACAATTTATTTGTTAAGCTTAATATGTTTGCTAACAAACTTATTATGATGCGTTACAAAAACAACACACAAAAAAAATTTTAAAATAGTATTATCTTATATCTGGGCAGCATGGTAAAATTGTCATTTTATAAGCACAAATTCCTCAGTCTAAATGGGAAAAACAGCCTTTGGGGTCACAATCATGAACTCTTGTTCTTCTGCTGTGGAATCATGTTTTTACTCAACTGTAAGCTGATCTCTGATGCTCCTGCACTTTGAACTCTGAGTGGTTCAGAGTCAAAATGTCCTGCCCAACCATGGCCTCACACAATTAATGTGTAACCACTTAGCCATCTGCACATTCGACACTAAATCACCAGTGCTGCGGCTGATGGCATCAATATACTGTAGCAGCAAGTTAAGCAAAAGATTTTTTGAGTATGAAAACAAGATCTATGAGGGCATCGGTTCCCTGTAGACCACACTAAGTATGTCAGCCTTGTGTCTACACTCCTATCCACACCTGGGCATTTCTAAATCAGTATGGTGTATTTGAAGATCTACCCAAAAAGGAAAAACCAACATCCAGGAGAAAGCTTAGATAGACATCACAAACTTCTTGTTGACATCTGCGGTTCTTGTCCTAAGGAATATTGGACTTTATTTGTCTTGAGAGTATCTACCGTCTGCAGATAAAGCTACCTGGAAGGATGAAAGAATTTACGTGACATTGCTCGGAGATAAAAAAGTAAACAGTTTGCAGTTGCTCACCTCGACTGATAGTAAACTCATATCTTACGACTGCATGCACGACATAATTTATGGAGTGAGAAAACTGTTTATAGATACAGCAAGACCATGTAGGTCACCGTATAATGGAATTTGTGATAGATAAACACACAGACAGGCTGATCAGGACCACTGTATTATATGAATATTATATATTATGTTACAATGAACAAATAAGTACTTTTTTGTTACAGGAATTATAGGCATTTTGGTAATATGTGATGACATGTCATTTATAAATATTAATACACCCACCTGTCTGAACTATTACTGATAACAGCACAGCTTATACAATGGAACACACAAAGAAAGAAAGAAAGAAAGAAAGAAAGAAAGAAAGAAAGAAAGAAAGAAAGAAAGAAGGAAAGAAGAGAAAGAAAGAAAGAAAGTTACTCACAGAAACACAAAACACCTGTGTGTAAAAAATAGATAGATAGATAGATAGATAGATAGATAGATAGATAGATAGATAGATAGATAGATAGATAGATAGATAGACACACAGAGCCCTCCCCTAATATTGGCACCCTTGATAAATATAAGCAAAGGCGGCTGTGAAAATAAATCTGCATTGTTTATCCTTTTGATCTTTCACTAAAAAAAAATTCACAAAATTCTAACCTATCATTGAAGTAAAGCAACTGAAAGTGGGGAGAAAATCTCATGATGAAATAAATGTTTTTCTTCAATGAATGTTGACCACAATTATTGGCACCCCTAGAAAGTCTTATGAGTAAAATATCTCTGAAGTATATTTCCATTCATATTTATATTTTTTAGCACACCAGAGTGACTAGGAGCATGAAATTGTCCAGCTATGACTTCCTGCTCCACAGGATTATAAATATGAGGAACACAAAAGCCAGATTCCCTTAATCATCCATCACAAGGAGTAAAACCAAAGAATATAGTTCTGATGTGCAGAACAAGATTGTTGAGCATCACAAAATAGAAAGTGGCTGTAAGAAAATAGCTAAAGCACTGAAAATCCCCGTTTCCACCGTCAGGGTGTATGTCTATATCGTCCTAATGCACGGTGAGGAGGAGAGTTTGAGTGGTCAAAGACTCTCCGAGGATCACAGCTGGAGAATTGCAAGAGAGTAGTTGAGTCTTGGGGTCAGAAAACTTAAAAAAAAAAATATCAAACAGCCCCTATCACCACATGTTGTTCAAATGGGTTTCAAGAAAAAAAAAACTCCTGGCTCATCCAAAAACAAACTCCAGCATATTCAGTTGTCAGACACGACTGGAACTCCAAATGGCACTGGCTTCTATGGTCAGATGAAACATAAAAAAGAGCTTTTTGGCAACAAACCCCCCAGATGAGTTTAGTACAAACAGGGATAAAAAGAACCCCATGCCCACGGTTAAATATACTGCTGGATCTTTAATGTTGTTGGCCTGTTTTTCTGCCAGAGGTCCTGGACATCTTGATTAGATGCACGGCATCATGGATTCTATCAAATACCAACAGATAGAAAATCTAAACCTGACTGCCTCTGTTAGAAATCTTATAATCTTCCATCAGGACAATAATCAAAATAAACACAAAAATGGGTCACTGAGCACAAAATGAATCTTTTACCATGGCTATCCCGGTCCTCTGACCTGAACCCTGTAGAAAATGAGTGGGGTGAACTGAAGAGAAGGAGCTGTGAATCTGAAGGATCTGGAGAGATTCTGTATGAAGAAAATGGTCTCTGATCTCTTATCAGGTGTTCTCCAAACTCTTCAGGTATTATAGGAGAAAATTCAGAGCTGTTACCTTGGGAAAAGGACATTGAAATAATTGGGTGCCAATAATTGTGGCCAACAAGAACTAGAGAAAGCATTTATTTCACAATGAGATTTTTCCCCCACTTTCAATTGTTTGGAATTTTGTGAATTTTTTAAAAGAAAGATAAAAAGTATAAACAATGCAGATTTATTTTCACAGCCGCCCTATTTACCAAGGGTGCCAATATTAGTGGAGGGCACTGTAAAGAAATATAATGGTCCAAGGAGGAACTTCCGCAAATGTCCAATAAATTTCACCACAAATTACAAGGCCAAAAATATATTAAAATATACATTTATACATGTGTTTCAACATACAAAAATTAAGCAACTTTTTACACAACAAGAAAATTACACTTTTACTGTAAAAGTACATAAGTTTGAAAAATTTAATTTGTAAAATGTAATATCTAAAAGTCCAAACAGCTGATAAAACTTCACAATAATCCACAATAATTCACGACTGCAGTCCAACAGTTATTATGCACTCATATTTTGTCAAAAAGCAACAGTTTAAACGATGCATTTGTTTCTTACAAACATGTTTTTCACTTCACAAGATTTTAGTTGATGGACTGGAGATTACTAGTGTATTATTGTGATGTTTTGTGATCAGCTGTTTGGACTCTCCTGACGGCACCCATTCACTGCAGTTGATCCATTGCTGAGCAAGTAATGTAATGCAAAATTTCTCCAAATCTGTTCTGATGAAGAAACAAACTCATCTACATCTTGGATGGCCTGAGGGTGAGTACATTTTCAGCAAATTTTCATTTTTGGGTGAACTGCTTTAAATTAATGTAGAAATGTTATAATCCTTTTAGTTAAAATATTATTTAAACTACTAGTGCATTCTTTTATTTATGCAATTAGTAGAACAAACACACACATCCTGTGTGGAATATGTTTTATCTGTTGAGAGCACCGTGGTCTGTAACGCCAGAAAGAAAAGAACCCCATCCTTCCCTTCACAATCTCATTTCTACAGCTCTCTCTTTCCTTTTTTTCTGTGACATATTAGACATTTCTGGGTCTCCATAAATATGACAATGGAACAAATTTCTCATTAAAATTATCGTATAATGAGTAATGATGACTGGCACCAGTATCTATTGTTTTTGAGAGTGTCATAATCCAAAAAAAATAAAACAAAACAAAAACTTTTACTAGACAGGAAATGTTCGCACTGCAGAGAACAGAGAAGGGAATGTGTAACAGCGAAAAGGATTTGCTTTTTCAACAAATCATAATGATTTTATTTTAAGCATTGTTAATCGCTTAATTAAAATGTTGAATATGCCATTAGCATTAGTACTGACAGGACTTAATATAGAAGTACTGAACTGGCATAGAGACAAAGATTACATTTCAATTACATATTTTAATTTCAAACTGATTCAATAACACCCTAACATTGTAGGGCAAGGGTCTTCAGCAAGACCTGCTACTTACTGTTATCTCAAACTAACTTTAGTGAAAAAATATTTTTAAACACAATATTTCTTATTCAAAATTAAAGGAACAGTTCACCCAAAAATGAAATTTTGCTGAAAACTTACTCATCTTCAAGGCCATCCAAGATGTGGATGAGTTTGTTTCATCATTGGAACAGATTTGAGTCCTCCATCCATAACATTGCTTTCTCCAATGGAAAAACCATCTTATCTGAATCAGGAGAGAAACATGCACAGATTAAGCACCGTTTACAAGCGAACACAGTCCAGAAAGTTCTAAACAAATATGTCGGTGGGTTGTGACATGGTGGATGTAGTACATCTGGCTTTCATTCATACTAGAACCTTTTTACTGGTCGTGAAGCAAGTTCAAATCGAAATGTAGTACCTACTCAGACAGTACACAATTTTGGACGCACCAATGGATATTATGGCCAATTTAATGTTAAAACACTTTAATGATGTGTTTGTAAGAAGCAGGTTTACATTAATTGATTTACTTGAGTGTTGTGGATCATTTTATCAGCTGTTTGGACTCTCATTCTGACGGCACCCATTCACTGCAGAACACCCATTGGTGAGCAAGTGATATAATGCTAAATTTCTCCAAATCTGTTCTGATGAAGAAACAAACTCATCTAGATCTTGGATGACCTAAGGAGGAGTATATTTTCAGGCAAATTATTATTATTATTATTATTATTATTATTATTATTATTATTATTAACAAAAAAGCAGAAAAGAAAAGTTGAAAATGATTTGTTGTTTCTCCTACAGTATAACATTAAAAATAAATAAATAAATAAATTAATTAATTAAAATGACTTGCAAAGCCATTAAAATAATCATCATGACATGCATTTATCATAATGTTTCCATAACACAATATGCATGTTATTAGGCCAGGTTCAGAAGCAAAAGTGTTTGATACAATACTGTATGTAACAACGGGTATTCTCTATCCACCAAGGGATCCTTGGCCTAAAGTGTCTCAGTGTGTAAGTATTACACAAATGTAGTTTAATATAGAAAAATAATGCTATTAAAAATGAAAATGATGCAATATGACCCATTTTAATGTAGTAGGCCACTAAGACAAATGGAGGAATAGTACTATGAAACAGTACTTCAGCTACAAATAACCACAGCTAAATGCAGGCTCATCGAGCCTCACTTTATTTTCCCCACAATCGCCAGTGTGGTCACACAATAAATATTTGATGCTGAATCACTCAAGCTTCATCCTACACTAGTTTACCCCAATTTGGCCGCATTCTGGTAGATGAGCAAACATGTTAAAAGCCCTGGTTAAAACAGCAAGCAATAGCACACATACTGGAAGCAAGTTATCACTTAATACAGAAGCACTTTGCCTTCCTGTTGAAATGAATCTAATTTACAAAGAAACATGAAGAAAATCCCTCTTTAGAGATTGGAACTTACAGAAACAGTTTCATTGGGTTATTTCGAAACATAAGGTTAGTGTAAAACACAAAAGTATTCAAAGAGAAAAAGCCATATTAGTTTACCAAAGCAGTTTGTTCGGATCCAAACTTTATGTACGCACTTTTATGCTGTATAGGCGTCTTCAGTTGGCTTAATGGTTCTTTGGAGATTAAAAAGGTTCTTGATGTTACATTATAGATTCTTCAGATCAGCACACTGGTTCAAATATCATTCATTAGCAGAGGAAAAGCATTTATTTTCTTCTTTAAAGCACCAGTACAAAGATGTAATACAAATTTGACTTAATGAACCAAAATTGATTTACTTTAATATACTTTCTCTTACTGTATACTATAATCCAACAACAACAACAACAATAATAATATTAAAATATTTCTAATACTACCTTCTATTTAAACAATGAAAAACAGGTATCAATTTCCACACAGAAAAGACAGTACAACTGTTTTCAACATTTATAATAATAAATGTTTCTTGAGCAATAAATCAGCATATTTGAATAATTTCTGAGAGATCACGTGACACTGAAGACAGGAGTAATGGCTGCTGAAAATTCAGGAATTACAGGAATAAATATAATTTTAAAATATATTAAAAAATAAATTGCAATAATATTGCACAATATTACTGTTGTTATTAAATGCAGCCTTTGTAAGCATAAAATATATATATTTTTAAAATAATCTTTCCTACTATAAAATTCTAAACAGTAAAGTATAGAATTTTTTTGTTTGTGTTTTTTTAAATAATGTGCCATGATTAATCATTAATATATGGCCAGACCAAAATTAGAAAGTAAATAAGGATTTTTATGATTCCCACTGACCTTACAAACTACAAAATAAACTGTTATTTAAAGTGTTCTTAATGAAATGATTATCTTCTAACAGTTCTTATAAGAACCAATTGGGTGTTTATTTAAAGAAAAAAGTTCTCTCTCACTCCCTAACTTTTCCTCCCATCATTTATAAGAGCCTCACCATTTCCACCCACTAACTCAGCAGTCTTTCTCTCATACATGCGACACAGGCAGGTGTCTGCTTCACATTGCTCCCCTCTGTCAAAGCACTGACCTGCCCCATCTTTCCTCATCATGAGAAATACAGAGGAACGGAGCCACAGAGCCGTGGGGTTGAAGCCTGCTTGACAGAGCGGAGGAACAGAACCATCTGTCATTCTCACTTCCTACGTGTTTCCAATGCAGGAGCCCGTACATGAACCATGTGTGCACATACAACATTTAACACTGCGAAACGCAACAACAGTGCCAGCTCTGGGGTTGCAGTACTGTAACTTATGCATTTATGTGTCCTTTGATGTTATTTTAATTCATTTTCCCAAGATGCACCTGTGTGCTAAATGTGTTGTTTGGGGCTAATGCGATACGTACACAGAGGTGTGAAATATCACTTAACCTTTCTGAAATAAATACACTACTTTTCTCAAGTCGGTTTATGTGGCATTCAATAAATTGCTTCCTTTTGTCAAAGGTCCAACATCATTTTTTTGCCCCATGGTGCTTTATATTGACAGGAAAAGTCATTTACTTACAAGTTCAAGTCTGACATGATTGTGATAATAACCTTGACAATATATTTTGCCAGACAGTCTCAACTGTCTACCTTTTGAAGCATAAATAAACATGCTGTTGGAAAACCACCTCATCTTAGCATACTCCAATTTGGCCATATTCTGTACACATTATTTAGTATTGTTAATTATAAATGAATAAAAATAAATTTAATTTACTTTCAAAAATCTCTCTCTCTCTCTATATACTATATATATACACATCTACATACATATACATTATATATATATATATATATATATATATATATATATATTATGGAAAGTATTCGTAGACCAGTCTTTATGACAATAGCAGGAATTATTATTAAAAAAAAAAAAAAAAAAGCCTATGTAAGACTGCATGGAGGAAGGTGATACTTTCATTTTGTAGGCCTACAATGAAAGTGGAGAGCTGTCAAGTTTGAAAATGCCAAAAAAGCATCATAAAAGTCATCCAAACGACTTGTGCACATTCTTCTAAGCCTTCTGAAGCCGTATGATAGCATTGTGTGAGAAAAGAACTGAAATTAAGTAATTATTCACAAATAATCTTGCTCTACAGCTGTGGTCACCATTCACTTTCATTGTAAGCTATAAAAAGCAGTTATATTCTACTAAATATCTCCTTTTGTGTTCCACTTAAAGTCTCCAGGTCTAAACATGAGGGTGAGTAAATGATGACAGTTTTGGGTGAACTGCTCCTTTAAGCTTGAAGTCAATTGTTACCATAGATCTTAAGTTAAAACATCACGAATACCAGTTCTTTGATAAAACATTTTACATTTAAGTGTAAAAATAAACATGTTTCTTCTAAGCGAGCCCATTCAATCCTAAAAAGATTTTCAACTTCCCACTTTTCCTCTCGAAAATGAAAGTAAAAACGGCAGAGAACAGTCAATTAATCGCAGCGGATTTGATCTGCTTAACTGTAGGCTTCATTTGAACTCTGAATGGCAACGTAAATAAACCCGCTTGCGGCGGGAAAAAAAAAAAACAAAAAAAAAACAAGCCCTTTAAAACGCAAGGGCCTTTTTAACTTGTCACAGCCATAGATATATATATCATATATATATATATATATATATATATATATATATATATATATATATATATATATATACGTAGATGCCTCATTAGCGACTGTTTCTATGGGCCGCTATACGTAAGCCGTCTGCCATATTGTAGTGGTAAACTTGACGTCATTCACCATAGTCATCACTGAATATTCGAAAGATGCCACAATCCTGCACAGAACGGTTCAACGGCTCTGTACGAACCTACAGTATGGTGAATGACGTCAAAAATACTGTTCCAAGATGGCGGCCGCATCTACGTGCCTGGAGCGGTCGAATGGGGCGTCTATACACTATGTCTATACATGTCTATGGTCACAGCCACTGATGGCGAAACCATAAACGCTAGTCTAGCTGTTGGTCACATGTCGAGGTTTTCAAAAACCCACTCAGTCACCTGCACATCAGTTTTGTTTTTTTTTTGCAAACGCACCTGCCTCTTCAATGAGGGCGAAATAATGGCTAGACTCGTATTTGTCGATTCCGTTCCTTCTTTAATAGACCTTTATCGCCATAGACATAATAAATACCTAGACGCCTCATTGGCCGATCGACCGCACGTCAACGTCGCCCCCATATTGGTCTGGGCAATGCTCCATAAATCTCATATCGGGACAGAAGAAAACATACCTGACTCGTCGGCAGCTTGAGGATCTACAGACCGTCGCACATTAATAAAAACAGATCTCGGGGTATTATCTTTCGCAAGTAAGACTGAACAGTTGTTTCTGGATGTTTTTTGGTCATTATAACATTATGTTGGCAGCTTAATTAGCCACCAGTGTCAGACGATTAATAGCTAGCGATATCGTTAGTTAGCTGTGAAAGCTGAGACCTTATAAGAAATCAAAGTTTAAATGAATTCTTATTAAGTTTTGAGTTATATTGTAGTTTATATCATAAAGTAAATTGTGCTATGAGCACAATATGTACAGTGAGCACTTTGACAAGAGTGTCAGACTGTCAGGATTAGGGATGGAGCTAAAGCATCTCTCTTTAATTTCACTACTCATTTACAAAGAGTAAGTTTGTCACCACTAGATTATAATGATTTAATAGCTTATCATAAAACTGTGGACTGATTATATATATTTTTCCTTTTCATCCAATTGCAGACAGGACAACACAAGCCTCAAAAAAATCTGAAGAAAGCCTGTTTTCTGCATTTCCAAGAGACTAAACCTCCACAGCCTAATGTTGTATTTATACTAGTTAAAGCCCAGAACAGCCCTGAATGAATGGCCAGAATGACCCTGATCATATTCAAACTTTTCTCTCTCGCTCTCTCTCTCTGTCTCTCAATCTCTGCCAGGGTCAGAAATGAACTTTTCTATTGAGGGGCAATATTTGCCCCCGGAATAGACTTCCAGGAGCATTTTTTTATTTATTTATTTATTTATTTTTACCTTTGTAAGGGCAATATTTATAACAATATTATGTAATATAATTTTCTTATTACATGTTTCTGTTGTTTTGTCAAATATTTAAATATAACCAGTTTCTTCAGTCAATCACAATACTATCTCTCCCTCTCTATCCGTTCAGTCGGTGCCGACTCTCGGTCACTCGATGAATCATGGCTCTCCAGGTGGTACGATTCCAGGTGATTTCCTTTAATTGCCTAACAGTCATTCCGGTGTCATTTCTGATGGTATCTAGCCCACGGATTCTTGGGCGGCCTCTCCCCCTCTTTCCACTTACCAGCCCTAGCATGATGTCCTTCTCCAGGGACTGGCTTTGCATGATGTGCCCGAAATACGATAACTTCTGCTTGGTGACTCTTGCTTCCAGTGATGTCCATGGTTTGATTCGGTCTAATATCTCTTGGTTGGTGATTTTCGCTGTCCATGGAATCCTTAGCAGTTGTCTCCAGCACCATAGTTCAAATGCGTCTATCCTCCTCCTGTCAACCTTCTTGATCATCCAGGTCTCGCATCCGTACGTAGCTATTGCGAAGACAATTGCATTTACTAGTCTGCGTTTGGTGGCAAGGCTGATGTCCTTCCTTTTCCATATTCGGGCCATCCCAACCATTGCAACACGTCCCATTGCCAGTCTCCGTTTGATTTCAGGGGTGCAGTCACTATCTCTATCCATTATGGAACCTAGGAAGGTGAAGCTGCCTACTACCTCTATCTCCTCTCCATTTACTACTATCTTGATCTTTGCCTTGTCTGCTGTAGTCATTATCTTGGTCTTCTTAACGTTGAGGTGCAGGCCGTATCTCTTGCTCTCCTCTTTTACCTTCCCCAGTAGTGTCTCGAGGTCCTTTTTGCTTTCCGCTAGCAGGGTGGTGTCGTCTGCATATTGCAAGTTGTTGATCTTCCTCCCTCCGATCTTAACTCCAATATTAGTATCCTCCACCCCCGCATTTCTCATAACCATCTCGGCATAGGAATTGAAGAGATGTGGTAACAGTATGCAGCCCTGCCTACATCCTTTCTTGATCTCAAACCGTTTACCGTTCGTACTGTAACTTATTGTTGTTGGTAGAGTGACTGAATGAGGTTGGCCAGGTGTGATGGTGTTCCCAACTCCTTCAGACATTGCCATAGCTTGCCGTGCTCGAGGCTGTCAAATGCCTTGGAGTAATCTATGAAGCAGATGTAAAGCTTCTTCTGGTATTCTCTGGCCTTTTCGATGATCCAGCGCAGGTTTGCGATGTAATCGCGTGTGCCTCTGCCTTTCCGGAAACCCGTTTGCTCCTGTGGCAACTCCCTCTCGATGATGGTATTCATATGTTGTTGGATGATTTTTAGGAGGACTTTGCTTACAGAGCAATGGTGCGGTAATTCGAGCAGTCTCTGGCATCTCCTTTCTTCAGTATCGGAATGATCACTGACCTCTTCCACTCCTTCGGCCATTTGCACGTTCTCCAGATAGTGTTCCACAGCGATCTTAGGGCTGTAGGTGGTAGTGGCTTCAATAATTCTGCAGGTATACCATCAATACCCGGGGTTTTGTGGTTTGCCAGCTGTTTCATAGCCCACACAACTTCTTCCTCCAGGATATCTGGCTCTAAGTCAGGTGGCTCTATGGTGTTGTCCTGTTGGTCTTCACTGCCATTTTGATACAATTGCTCTGTGTACTCTTTCCATTGATTTCTTATTGCCTGCTGGTCATGTAGCTCCTCCCCAGAGCTGGCCATGATGGGAGTTCAGGTCCTCTTCACATGCTGGTACAATTGTCTCATGTGGCCTCGTTTCCCTGCTTCCTCCGCCTTGACGCTCTCCTCATTCCAATACTTCTCCTTGTCCTTTTTGGCGGCTTGTTGGAATTCGGCGTTCAGTCTCCTGGCTTCATCTCGGTCCCCTGCCAGCTTCACTCTCCTTCTCCTCTCCGCTATCATGATGGTCTCCTCAGTGATCCATGGTGCTGATCGTGATGGCTTCTTGCGTGGCACATGCTGCTCTGCAACTTCTAGGATGGTTCCCTTCACCTTCTTCCATAACTAGTCTGACTCTTCATGTTCCTCTATGGCAAGTGAGTCGAAACGGTTTCTTACTTCTATGGCATAGGTCGGTCTAATCCTATCCACGTCGAATTTGGGATTGGTAGGTGGTCGGTCGATCTTGCAGAAACACAGTTTCACTCTGGCTGCTAGCAGTTCATGGTCTGATCCACAGTCAGCACCAGGGTACGTCTTCACTGCTAGGATCGAGTTTCTCCGTTTCTGTTGGCATAGGATATAGTCAATCTGATTGTGGTATTGTCTGTTGGGTGAGGTCCAGGTGTACAATCGTCTATTGGGTTGTTTGAACCATGTGTTGGTAATTCGGAATTTGATTTCTTGACATAGCTGGATGAGTCTATCCCCTGCTTCGTTCAGTTCCCCCAGGCCAAACCTGCCAGCAATTCCTGGTTCTACTGTTGATCAGATTTTGGCGTTAAAGTCTCCCAATAATGTACACGATGTGTTTTCGCGGTGTTTGTAGAAAAACTTCTGTCACTACGCTGTAGGATTGCTCAATCTCCTCATCGTCCGCGTCCACAGTTGGTGCATATACCTGTATAACTGTGACGTTGTATGGCTTACCCCTGATGCGGATGGCCATGGCACGGTCGCTATTAGTCCTATGGCTTTCAGCGCATTTATATGTCCTCTTATTGACGATGATGCCTACTCCACGTCTTCGGATGGTATCGTTCCCTGAGTAATACATGGCATGGTCTCCAATGGGGAAAAGACCACTGCCAGTCCAGTGTACCTCACTGACTCCTAGAATGTCGATGTTGAGTCGGTCCATCTCCTGCTTGACGATGTTGAGTTTGTCAATATTCATTCCTTGCACATTCCATGTTCCAATCTTATAAACTTTCGTACAGTGCAGATGTCTCCGTTCACTGGAGGCCACATCAGCAGGCAGGCGTCCATTCGGATTTGGTCCCCCCGCGTCATCACTGCCGCCAGTTCTCGGTTCTCCTTGCTCTTCCCCAGTAGCCCTTTGGTAACATTGCAGCCTGGGGGTCTCGCCACACGGTACCATATCTGGATAATTGAGATTCTGATCCATTGAGTTTTTCGGACAAAATACTGGGGTAGGTGGGCAGGTCTTTCCCCAGGCCAGAGCTGTTTGGCCGCCACTGCTTCCACTAGTAGCTTCCACAGTGTCGTTGCCACCCCCTCACCACTATGAGGATTACGGTTGGTCTTTTGGGGGGCACAATACTATACACAATACACATTACTATAGACTGCATTTAAAATTATTTACACAGGCTGTTTAATGCTAATCATGTACTGTATGTGTATTTACACAAAAACTGCATAATGTAAATAGCCTAGAAAGGAAAAACACAAGAACTCCTTAGTGAGTGAAGCTGCAATATCATGACAAAATCATTGTTGATTATTGCTCTTGATGTTGTAATAATGATTATTAATTTTGATTAATAGAAAGTTTTTTTTTGGGGGGGGGGGGGGGGGGGGGGGGGGGGCATTTAATATTCTGGTCTGTGTTAAACATAACTATACTTTGACATTATGTTGTACAATGTAAAATGCATACATTCACACCCCAAACATTCCTATGTAGTAACATATATTGAAAATAATCTATGGTTTCAAAACTTGTTTTCTGCATGGGTGAATGTAATTTGCATTGTATAGCAAAATATCTAGCTTTGTCAAGTTGTTTCCACAGACCTTATTTTACTCATTAATTAAAAAAAAACAAAAAAAAAAAACATAAAATATAGGAAAATCTTGAGGGAAGCTGTGGAGAATTAGTCTTTATTAGTCAGGTACTGACGTCACAACTAAACCACTCTATTCCCAGGGAAAGCTAGAACTGAAAACTGAAATAAAATGTCCTTGAGCTGCAGATTGATTGGTATATACAGTGCCCTCCAAAAGTATTGGAACAGTAAAAACAAAATTGCTCTTTTGGCTGTGGAGTCAAGACATCTGCAGATATGATTAAAAGATGAATATGAGACAAAACTACAGAATGTCACATTTTATTATTAGCCGTTTCAACACATAAATGTTGAAACGGCTAATAATAAAAAAAAGGATTTGCAAAACAGAAAAGTTCAAGTTCTTTAAAGTATGTTCATTTATGCACTCAATACTTGGTTGGGGCTCCTTTAGCACAAACTCCTGCATCAGTGAGGTGTGGCATGGAAGCGATCAGCCTGTGGCTCCGCTGATGCACTATTGAGCCTTCGGCTCATCTGTATTGTTGGATCGACTGTTTCTCATCTTTCTCTTGAAACTATACCATAGATTCCATTTGGGGTCAGGTCAGGCATGTTGGCAGAAAATTAAAAGACATGGGAAGAAGCAACCCACGCGTAGCGGCGCAAACCGCCTTCTTCAGGGTGAATATTCTAATATTTTGAGATACTGAATTTTTGACTTTCATGGGCTGTAAGCTCTAATCATCAAAATTAAAACAAAAAAAAAAACTTTTGAAATGCTTTACTTTACATGTAATGAATCTAGAATATATGAAAGTTTCACTTTTTGAAATAAGTTACAATAAAAATTTTTAAAAAGTTTCACGATATTCAAATTTTTTGAGATTCACCTGTATACCTGTATGTATGTATGTATGTATGTATGTATATATGTATATATATATATATATATATATATATATGCTGTATGGATATATATACATATATACTGTATGTGTCATGAATCTGGTCCATGGACCTCCATTTGTTCGCCACCAGAGGTCACCCTTCCATCACATTGACTCTCACACCACACACTACCCCGGACTTCACCTGATACCCATCTTGCAATCACACACACTACTTAAGCCATGGACTTCCTCTGTCAGGGCGCCGAGTATTGTATGCAAATATCCTAGTGATAGCTACCCTACGAAGCCCTCTGAGTTGTCTTAGTCTTGCCTTGCCTGTTTTCCCGTGTTTTGATTTCTGCCCGTGTTTCCTGGATTAACCCTTACCTTGCCGTTTGGACTCTGTTTGCCCCTCGTTTGGATTATTGCTGTTTACCTGGATTTACTCTCTCTGCCTTGCCCTTTGGATATTGTTCGCCGATCGAAGACCCACGCTTGTTCTAGGATTACTCTGTGTCTTGCCTGTGTTATACCTGTTTGCCATCGTCTGACCCTGCCTGTGTTTTGACTATGTTTTACAATAAAGCCTTGCACATGGATCCGCAGGTCTCTCGTCTCGTCAGCCCCGTAACAGAATACTCGGCCAAACGAGGATCCAGCGGCTTTTCTACAGGACCCTGGCCAGGTATGGACCCATTCGATCAGCTGCTTGACCTGCGACAAGGGAGTCTATCCATTGAGGAGTACGTCACTCAGTTTTGTGAGTTATCTAACAAAGTACCTTTTGATGAGGTTGTATTAAAAGACATATTTCGTTTTGGACTAAGTGAGCCTGTAAAGTCATGGTTACCTGAAGGAAAGTTTAATGTTAGTTTAAAGGATTTTATGGACTATGCGTTGGTGTGTGCTGGCTCTTCGTTTACTGTGGGTGTCGCGGAAGAGGAACATGACACCGCGTCTATGACTGAGATGGCGGCCGTAGCAGAGCCCATTCACAAAATGGCGGCCACCACGACGTTCCGTCATGTCACAACTGTCATTCCTGAGCCAAGTCACGTCACTGCTGATCGTCCAGAGTCCCAGCACGTCACTGCTGATCGTCCAGAGTCCCAGCACGTCACTGCTGATCGTCCAGAGTCCCAGCACGTCACTGCTGATCGTCCAGAGTCCCAGCACGTCACTGCTGATCGTCCAGAGTCCCAGCACGTCTCAGCTGATCGCCCAGAGTCACAGCACGTCACTGCTGATCTTCCGGAGTCCCTTCACGACACCACTGACCCTCCAGAACCACGTTACGTCACCGCTGATCATCCAGAGTCTTGTGACATCCTATCCACCACACCCAGATATTCAGGGTCAGTGCTCCGATTTCCCAGGTTGATGTCTAGTGTGAGTGATGCACCGCTGGTGTCTGCACGTGAAGCTGGTATTCCCAAACCCACTCACTCTAGCCCTCCTGTCCCTGAACTGAGTCCCCTGTCCGAAGCGCTTCCCATGATGGGGATCGTTTTATGTTGCATTTGGGCTGCATATACCACCACAGAACTGCCCCAGGCGATGGCACCCGCTGCAGCTTCTCCAGAGGAGGTGGCACTTGCTGCAGAACCTCTTGAAGCAGCGGTGCTCGCTTTAGACCCTTTTATGGTGGTGGCGCCCAGCAAAGAACTCTCTCTCGTTTCCTACGGTACCACTGTAGAACCTCCAGAGGTGGCGGCAACTGCTGCAGAACCTCCAGAGGCGTCAGTGGTATCCATCTGCGAATCCTCGTCTAGCCCTGTCACGGTTATGAAGGCCGTCTGTGAGCTCTCGTACTGCCCTGAAACGGTTATGAAGACTGTCCCTGAACTCTCATCCTGTCCTGTCACGGCTATGGAGGCCATCTGCGTATCCTCGTCCTGTCCTGTCACAGCCAGAAGGGCTGTCCCTGAACTCTCGTCCTGCCCTATCACGGCCACGGAGCCCACTAATGAACTGTTAGCCCGGGAAAATATCAATGAGATTATGTTCCCTGCCTCAGTCCTTGAGGCCATATATGCTCTGCCTGTCTCTTGTGTCTCAGTTTTCCCTAGGTCCCAGTCTCTGCTGTGGGTTCCTGATCCGTCGTGCTGTTCTCCTGCTCCACCGTGGAGGTCTTCTGCCCCGTCTACTCTGCCATGGAGGTGGTCTACAATTCCAGTCTGGTGGTCATCTGCTCTGCTGTGGTGGGCTCCTGCTCCGTCTGCTCCGCCCTGGAGGCCTTCAGCCTCGTCTGCGCCGCCCTGGAGGCCTTCAGCCTCGTCTGCGCCGCCCTGGAGGCCTTCAGCCTCGTCTGCGCCGCCCTGGAGGGCTTCAGCCTCGTCTGCTCCGCCCTGGTGGGCTCCAGTCCCGCCTGCTCCACCTTGGTGCCCTGTTCTGCCTCGGTCCTCGACCTCTCCACTCCCAAGTGGACCTGGCCCTCCGTCCCTCCCTCTGTTCCGCCTCCGCTCCACCACCCTCTTGGACTGTGTAATGTTTGGAGCGTCTGGAAGCCGCTCCTTGGGGGAGGGCTATGTCATGAATCTGGTCCATGGACCTCCATTTGTTCGCCACCAGAGGTCACCCTTCCATCACATTGACTCTCACACCACACACTACCCCGGACTTCATTTCCCAGCAGCCATTTCCCTAATCACATGCTCACACCTGATACCCATCTTGCAATCACACACACTACTTAAGCCATGGACTTCCTCTGTCAGGGCGCCGAGTATTGTATGCAAATATCCTAGTGATAGCTACCCTACGAAGCCCTCTGAGTTGTCTTAGTCTTGCCTTGCCTGTTTTCCCGTGTTTTGATTTCTGCCCGTGTTTCCTGGATTAACCCTTACCTTGCCGTTTGGACTCTGTTTGCCCCTCGTTTGGATTATTGCTGTTTACCTGGATTTACTCTCTCTGCCTTGCCCTTTGGATATTGTTCGCCGATCGAAGACCCACGCTTGTTCTAGGATTACTCTGTGTCTTGCCTGTGTTATACCTGTTTGCCATCGTCTGACCCTGCCTGTGTTTTGACTATGTTTTACAATAAAGCCTTGCACATGGATCCGCACGTCTCTCGTCTCGTCAGCCCCGTAACAGTATGGATATATATTTAATAATTATTACACAAATACTATTATAAAACTGTAGTTTTCACTATTATTTAATTTACTTTATAATTTACTATTAATTTATTCTTCATTATTGTCTATTCTGTAGTCCACCTTTGATATTCTACTTGCTATTATTCATCTATTTTTATTCATTTATTATTCATGCTATTATAAATCTATTATATCACTTATGTTATTGTACTGTTGTACTCACTGTTTTATTATATTATTCGCTTTACTACAACTTGTACTACATATACTTTTTAATATTACATATCACTTTTACTATATTTTTTTTACTGTGCACTGTATCAGTACATAATTTTTTTTACCACTGTAACTAAGTTTTACTGGATCCATAAAGGATTATCAGTTACATTTGTTATTGTTTGCTGTGGAGTTTATATCTGTATAGTATAGAGTGCTATGAAAATAGGAAGCAGACTACCAGTCCGTCACTTTTTGATTTGTATTAGCTGATTTTGTTCCATTTTCTCAATTATAGTAAATTATTAGTACTTAAAGATGTATTATTTCGATTTTTTTTCCAGTATTTCAAAGGGAATGAGCTGCGTTCTGACGTGAGGCACAGAAAAGCTAAAATGTTGGGGTTGAAGACAAAGCAATGAAAAAAAAAATTTAATTTAATGTACATTGCAATTACATTACATGTATATATCACAGTTATACTACATTAATATTAGATAACTGGAGGCAGAGTTATTTTTAAGTCCATGTAGATCATAAACCACTGAAATCGGCTGATAAATGTAAACGTTATCATGGTTTTATCCAGAAAAACCACAGCTCCCCCGTTTACCTCCATTTGTTTTTAAAGCAGTCTTGCCCGGATAAACATGGCAGACGCGTTGACGTATCGCACTTCATCAGTTGTTGCAATAAATATTTCTTCTCATTATTATTATTTTATTTAAATATTGTCTCATTGTGTCTCATTTACTATTAACTTTTTGAAACTAAACGTGCTTAAACTTACACTACCATCTTAAATCATATTTCTCTCACTGACAAAAATATTTTGTATCACATTAAAATAAAGACAAATTTAATCAGCCTATTCTACTTACGTTTGTATGTGAAGTTGAAATCAACCTCAACTTTGCTTTAAAATGCATCGCAAGAGCTCCAAACTGAAGATCACATGATCACAAACGGAAATCACTTCCGTGAAGTGACCATGGCATGTTCCCTTCGCTAACGGACTTCTGGAAGGGCCCTTCAGTTGCTCACTTTTGTTTGGAACGTCCTTACAAATGGTGTCCCCTTCCCGAAGTCCCCTTGAAGGGCACAAATTTAACTGTTTGGAATTTGACCATTATGTCTATTTTGTTTATCGCACTTCCTATATCCGGTAAGTGAAGGAGTGTATCTCCACTTCCAGTCTCATCGCAACGCAATTAAAACTAATGGGCGAATCCTCTTTCTTTCTTTCTTTCTTTCTTTCTTTCTTTCGCCGGTGTTACTGCAGCGTACCTGGATGCTTTAATTCTAAACAACGACACACTGCCAGTTTTCATGATTTCCTGACACAACACAAATTATGGAAAGCATGGATGAGACTGATGGGGTGGAATGAAGGTCCTTCTGAAATATTAAGCGGGAGTACATTCGTGCATAGTATGCATTTTGAAACTGAGGATGTTTAGGGCTACATCTCATATCTTCAACCTGCTGAAATGTTCCTATTAATATATTTCCTTTCCAGATGTGCATTCTGAATAAGTTTATTTCCCAACTAACCTGCTGCAGTCAAGTTCGTCTTCTCATTATGTTTTCTCTTACTGATCATCGTACCTGTTTACTTTTTGTTTTTGTTTTTTTTTTTGTTTTTGTTTTTTTTTTGTTAACAACTGTTTATTTAATTTTCTTCTGGGAATAACAGTATTAAACAAAAAGCAGCTGTGCAAATTTAGAACCCATACCTGTTAACATTTTTTAAATAAATTTGACTGATAAACACCTTTACCAAAATTAACCTTGGTTTTACTATAGTATATATGCAGTAACTGTTTGTTTGTTTGTTTTTTTCGTGGACTGATTTCCATTTATATTACCACAGTTTTACTAAACATACCATTGTTGAACTATGGTTAGCAAAACCATGGTTAATGTTCATAAGAGCAGTATTAAAATAGATGAATGAATGCGCCGAAGTTGTCTTATAGAAATTTAACAATGTTAAAGGGGTCATATGATGCAATTTCAAGTTTTCCTTTCTCTTTGGAGTATTACAAGCTGTTTGTGCATAGATAAGATCCCTGAAGTTGCAAAGACCAAAGTCTCAAAACCAAAGAGGTATTCTTTATAAAAGTTAAGACTCGACCACGCCGCCCTAAAACGGCTCATTCAAACACGCCCCCACATGTCTACGTCAAGGTGTGGGGAGATTTGAAAAACACCACCCAAATGTGTACGCAAAGAAAGAGGGTGGGACTTTTATTCTCGCTGTAGTATTGTTGCTGCCACCGGCGCCTTCTCCTGGAGATGCTGTGTTTCGTTGTGAAAGCGAAACTACTTTGTTTGGGCTTCCAAAAGAACACACAACTAGAAATCAGTTGTTAAGTTGTATTTACAACACTGTTCCAGAACAGTTCAACCCAAATATTTGAGTGTGAGCAGCACATTTTATTTCCTGAACCTGGGAGTAGCCTGCCAGCTGTGCTCAAAGGCTGTTTCTATAAAGTGGGGCAATTCCAACTTTGCAAGGACAGTCTGGCGCTTCTGACTCACAGCCTGTAAGTATGTTTTCTTATTTAAAGAATTTGCCACTGACTATTCAAATGTGAGTTTTGAGCTGTGTAGAGTAGTGCTTGTTGTTTGTCATTTCTCCGATCACAAATGCAGACATGGTAAATGTTTACGCGGCACGATGCAACCCAACGCATAAAAAGACAGTATAAGTCATTATAATCAGTATGTCCCCACTGGATGCAACAAATGCCTCATTTGTAATGTGTTTTATTGCTTTTGTGTCATTGCGCTGGGACACGGCATCACAATACGGTAAGGGGCGTAACATTTCAATCTCATGCTTGAGGTACTCGGCCAATCACCACGCACCGGATAGCTGGCCAATCAGAGCACGCCTCGCTTCTCAAAACGATGAGCTTTGTAAAAATCGGTGCATTTCAGAAAGGCGGGGCATAGAGGAGCAACAATAATGTACAGTATGTGGAAACCGCATGAACACATTGCATTACACCAAATACACAAAATAATGTTCTTTTTAGCAACGTCATATGACCCCTTTAAACATTTACTCTAAATAATCTTATAACGCGTTGACAGCGTGACTTTGAATATTAAGAATTTTGGCATTACAAACAGTGAAATGACTGTGAAAAAATTAATAAATTTTAACAAGCGTTTATTCAACTAGGTGATTACAGCACATTGAAAAATATACATAACAGGAAGAATCAATACACTGCTTCGACAAGCGCTTCCAGTGTTCAATTCCAGTGCGATAAAGGTCCATTGCTTCTTCACGTCACCTTTTCATTCTGCTTGTCAGGAACGTCGTTCTTCCCTTGCATCACTCAGGTGCGTTTGAAGTTTTCGAGATAACGGTCATCTCATTTCTGCTGTAGTTAACATCTCTCTTCAGTATTGCATTCAAAATCTTCATTTCCCTTTGAACTGGGAAAACAATTATACATTTTATCTTATTTACATTGATGAGTGTTTAACTTCTTATCAGTCAAAAGACAGAAATAGTGATTTAGCCATCTTTCAGAAATATAAATACATAATTTTTTCCCTCTGTTTATGGCACCTTAAAGAATATTTTATGAAAATATTAATATTTACACACCCTCATTTGTTTCAAACTACTTATTTTATGGAACATCAGTTTGATTTGTGAATAAATGACTCAGACTGATTTTGTGAACTGAATCAAAAAATTCCTTAAAAAGATTTGATTGGTTTATAAATCAGACATCATTTATTCCTTTCATAGACTCTTCCTAAGGAAAATGAGAAATAAAGATATATTTTATAAGATTTTTTTCTAAATAATTTGAAATTTATCAAAAGTGACAGTAAAGACTTATTACATGGAAATGTGCTGCTCCAGCATACATGAATTTGTTTTCCATTAGCATAGTAATTACACACAATGATTCTGTAATTGTGCACTTGCAGCAATATTTAATAGATTTATATCTCTTAAACGGATGTGTAAATAACATCTGACTCTTGACTGTAATGCATATTGTATACAGTCAGGTCATTTCACTTAGAAGAGGCCCTGTTACTAGCAGTATCTTAGTGTACTTAATTGCTTTTATTCCTGATTGATGAGACAAGCTCTTAGTTCTGAGGTTTTATATCATTAATCTTCTGTCGAGAATGGTTCTACTTTTATTTATCATACAGTGTCTGGATCATCACAATGCATTTATATAGGAAGAACCAATGCAATTCATATAAAACCCTGTGATTTAAAAGCAAAAAGAGTTTAACAGCATAAATAACAAATGACTTAAATGTCAGTCTGTTCCTCAAAAAAAAGCTATTGTATGGCTTCAGGAGATAGCATGTCACTACTTTCATGGTACTTTGTCCTTTTTTAATTCCATAGAAGAAAAAGTAATACAAGTTTATAATTACATGAGGGTGAGAATGACAACATGTTTTTAATTTTCATTTGAACTGTTTCTTTAAAATCCTTTATGTTGGGCAGAACCAAACCTAAAAGGGCTCACCGGCACTAAATAAGTCCTGACAGGAAACAATCAATATCTGCCACTCACCAACCACCTTAAGACTCTTGCAACCTCTGTATCGGGATTAGAAGAAAAGGCAGAAAAAAGAAAAAAGAAATGAACTGAATGGTCAAACTCAATCTAGCCTTGTGGCTGTAGAATATGAGACCATAGACTAATGATGTGCAGATTGGTGTTTGATCATAAGAAATATAGTAAGTATATAAGATATGATTTCACAATCTAAAAGAAATTGTCTAAATTTTGTAAAAGATGTTACCCTTTTCTTACCAAGAAGCTATCCAGATTGCTTGCCTTAAAAGGGACGGTGCTTCTACCCAAGGTCAAGCAAATTTCATTGCTTCACTGTCCTACACCTTTATATGTAAAACAAAAAAGGGTATAAAAAAAAAGGTACAAAAACTAGCACTATAGGGGTACTAGCGCATTTTCAAAAGGTATTAATATGTACCTTTAAGGTACTAATATGCACCTTTAGGGGTAGATAAGGAATGCCCCAGTGACAGTTTTTGCACCACTTTTTCACTAGTTCACTCAGAAATGAAAATTTCTTTCTATTGTTGGACATAAAAGAAGATATTTTGAAGAATGTGGAAATCAAACAGTTGCTGGTCCCCACTGATTTCCATAGTACTGAAAAAATTACTATGGAAGTCAATATGGACTAAAAATTGTTTGGTTACCAACATTCTTCAAAATATCTTCCTTTGTGTTCAGCAGAAGAAAGAAATTTATATTTTTATTTTTGGGTGAACTATCCATTTAAATGTATTTGCATGTGGATTTAATATAACCATCCAGTTGTCTTCTGATGAAAGAAAAATGATGAGTTGGAAACTGTCAACATTGTAGGCATGGCTTTAAACACTGTGCAACATTTCCCACAGACAACTGACTATTGAATTGAAAATGTATTGTTTTTATTTGTATACTTAAAGATGTTTTTACTCTTAAATTAGACATAATTAGTGGTTTTATAGCATTTTCATTGTTCCACTTTAGATATTTTTTTATTTATTTATTGCTACTGTACCTTTAAGACATATGTAAATGACCCTGGTTTTGATTGGCTAACAATTTAGCATGTTAAAACTTATAATAATTTACAATACCCTCCATCAGGTTGAGCCAAGCTGCTGAAAACCAAATAGATGGGGCGTGGTCATATGTTAATATGCATATGGTAGTGATGTCATAAGCTAATTTCTGAATGACTCATTGCAGCTAAGTTTCAATAAATTGTCCACGTGGACAGTAAAGGGAAGCACTGTGCTGTGAACAAAACTCTACATGGTACATCGACTCCTATTTCAAAAGAGAAAAATCCATTAAGTGTCCTTTAAGACACTACACAAAAATGTTTTTCCATGTTCTTTGTCTGTTCCAGAGTTTTGTCCTGACATATTAAACGTTGAATTCTGCAAGAAAACGACCAAAACTCCAAATGATGCTAGAATTTTTTGCCACCATGCGAAAGTGAAGGAAAAAAAGTCTCACATCAGTTCCAGTCTGAGGTCAGATGTGTGAAGGTTAGCTCATTAATTCATAACTCTCCACATTGTAGCTGAAGCGTGTTAGCTGATTTGGTATTCCAGGAGAGTTTGTGCTGTGCATTATGGCAAACAAACAACAGAGGGCCTTATCAAGCACATTTCTTTCTCTCCTTCAATTAGAGGCTGACATTTTTTCGGGAATCCCACAGGATGGGAAACAAAATTACTACGAATTACGTGATTGGGACGGGACAGGAAAAAAGGAGTCATTCTTCCGGGATTGGAACGGGACGGGATTTTCCCCCAGTTTTTTCATAGGATTGGGACGGGACTGGATTTTTTTTTTTTTTTTTTTTTTTTTTTTTTTTTTGTGGGAGTGGGATGGGAGAGGTTTGAAAATCTCACTCTCATGCTATATGGCTGTTCTGCACCTTTTAAGAACACCACTTGTCAACAGTCTCACTTGGTTTAAGGACTCTTATCATGTGCTTACTGTTCCAAGTAGTAACTTGAATAACTTGTAGTAGTAGTAGTAACTTGAATAAGAATTTTCCAAGGCTTCTGATGGCTGAATACCTTTACAGTGACTGGTGGCTGAATTCAAAAAAAAAAAAAAAAAAAAAAAACCTAAGGAGGTATGATTTTCTTAATGTTCTGAAGTGAAGATTCATGATTCATTTCACTGAATAGACATGACACTCAAATCCATTGCATATTGTAACTGCTTCTGTATAATATTGGCAAAGCGTGTCAAGTTAGTTCAGTTAATTTTAAAAAGTTGCATTAGTAGAACTAGAAATCTGAATGAAATCACACTTTAATTTCTTAAAGGGATAGTTCACCCCAAAATAAAAATTCAGTCATCATTTATGTAGTTTCTTCATTGTGTAGACCAAAAATTTTTTTTTTTTTTTTTTTTTTTTTTACATTTTCAAAGTCAGTGGGGTCCAAATCACTTTCAATGACTTTCACTGTATAGTAAATAAATAAATAATCAATCTTAACAGAAGAAAATTATAACAGGTTTGGACCAACGTGAAGGTGAGTAAAGGACCATTTTTATTTTTGGTTGAACTTAACTGTTACATGTCTTTTCTAATAAAGCATTCAGTCCATAGCTATGCTGAACACTGCAGTACAGAGATGTTACATTATACAGAGTAAATCTCTCCAGAGAAGCTCAAACAACTCCACTAACCCACACTGGCCCATCTCCTAAAGCCTGGATCAAACCACACTCTGATCTGAACTTACATGAAACCCAAAGAGCTCCATCTTGTTGGCACATCTCTACTTTTGAAGTGAAACACACATTAATGACCTCTGTCTGGCATCACTCGCTTGTCATTCTAAAGCATCATCCACCAGACTCACGGGGGAGCCCCCTCCACCTGCTAAATGATACATCAAGACAGTTCATCCGTCAGCATTGATTAGAAATTGATTAATCAAGAGTTGATTAGAGGCAGAAGAAGGGAGGTCATTCGATTCATCATCCTAGCCTGCTAGAAATTAAGTATAATTAAGTAACAGAGGATTTAGTACTTTAAATTGCACACAAGGAAAAGGAGAATAATTCCAATTAGAGTGATCTAAAGATAACTGACCTTGATGATTTTCAAAATATTTTGTTCACACAAAGTCAACCATATTAATGGTTAAATCATGGACAAAAAGCGTATTTTAATGATAGATGTGCAACCCTGACACCTTGTGCATTTAGCACTGGATGTGAAGTTATGGCTGCCCAGGTGAAAAACAAGTGCACTTCCATAATGTACTTAAAGTGCTCTATTCCTGCGCACTAATTTTGTACTTAATATACAAAAATTATCCTTTAGTAATTCTTAAGATAAACTTAAGATCATCTAAGTGTATTCAACTGTGCTATTTTGAGACGCCATGAATATGAACTAAAATGTGCTATTAACATACTTTGTATTTTAAAACAAATTATTTAGTTACCACTTATAGTACACTTGAACCCAACTCAAGTGTACTACAAGTGGTAGCTAAATACATGTTTAAAATACAAAGATAGTATGTTAAAAGCGCATTTTAGTTTCTCAAAATAGCACAGTTGAGTACACTTAGATGATCTTAAGTTTATCTTAAGAAGTACTAAAGGATCAGTTTTAGTATATTAAGTACAAAATTAGTGCATGAAAATAGAGACTACATTATGGAAGTGTACTTGTTTTTCACCTGGGTGATGTTATAAACATTTTCCTCCAAGTGAAGCCATAAGAAAGACCTATGTGATTATTCATTAGTGTTAACAAGACTGTTAGCATTTAGCAGTTAGCATTTGTCCAATTTATTACTGAAGTGTTCTGTAGAGTACAAAACAGTTAAATGGATAGTTCACCCAAAAATGAAAATTCTGTCATTAATTACTCACCCTCATGTCATTCCAAACCCGTAAGACCTTCGTTCATCTTTGGAACACAAATTAAGATATTTTTGATGAAATCCCAGAGCTTTCTGACCCTCCATAGACACCAATGCAACTGAAATGTTCCTAGGCCCAGAAACGTACAACAACGTATGTGTGTGCATTCCTCTGCACATAAACTAGCCGCAGTGCATTCGTGTTCTATGTCAGCAGCGCCACACATGGTACTCTCAATAATGGTGGAAGACAGTAACTCGGGGGAGAAGAATTGTTGAATAAAGTCATTTTTGTTTTCTTTGCGCACAAAAAGTATTCTCATAGCTTTGTAATATTACGGTTAAACTACTGATGTCACATGGACTGTTTTAACAATGTCCTTACTATCTTTCTGGGCCGGGGAACATTTCAGTTGCGTTACTGTCAAGTGTCAGAAAACTTTTGGAGTGTCAGAGAGCTCTCGGATTTCATCAAAAACATCTTTTGTATAATTTGTGTTCTTACGGAGGTCTTACGGGTTTGGAACAACATGAGGGTGAGTAATTAATGACAGAATTTTTATTTTTGGGTGAACTATCCCTTTAAGTGTTTAAAATGCTGACAAAGATTCACAACCAAGATCAACTAACAGTATCAAGAAATATGCCTTTAGAATTTTCATTTTTCTGAACATCGCACTAACTGGAGCTGCTCAGCAGTTCACCTTTGTTAATGTGGCGCACATCAAGGTTTCAAGCAATAGAACAAGCAGCACCAATTGAATAATAATGCGTAAAGATGGCAATGTCTTGGGTTACAATTCACAGCGGGTTTATCACCTGCACCCACCATATAAGTCTGAGTTCCAATTAAGACAAAAATTCATGTTAGGCCACATAATCATGAAGTACCTCAAATGTATGACTTTTAGATGCAATGCATTTACAAGGAGTCCTCTTAAACTCAAAAACTTGTGACTAGTAATAAAGACTAAAAAAGTTAAAGTTAAAAAAAAAGTGAAATGCAAGCAATCAAATGACTCAGCTCGCCTTATCCATGTAGCTCATCTCATTTAATTTCATCAAATAAGCAGCCTTGACACATTCCCCAGCTGCAGTTCAGTTGCCAGCTTATATTGTGATCTTCTTGTGCCGCGACGCAAGCTATGATGGAGCATTATGTTCTTGTCCTAACGCTTCTGCTAGTGTTCCAGAATGAGCCTGCCAATTCAAGAATACCCCGACTGGTGCTCCAAATACTAATTTCCCAGGGCATTGTGGGCTCAACTCCGAATCTGTTCAACCAACCGAACCCTCCCAGATCCGGCAACTTGGGTAGCTGCTGATGTAACTGATCCATTTGTTTAGCAAAGAAAGAAAAACAATTTAACCCCGCTACTTCTGCCAAGCCGAGAGCTGTCAGTCATTTTCTTTGTGGAGCGGAAGAGGACACAGTCACTTCAGTTGGCGAGTTAAAGTAAGAGCGCAAAAAAAGTCCTTCACAGACAAATTGAAAGTGGAACACATTGAGGTTCAATTTAATAGCAGTTTAATTGGAGTCAGTGGCTTGCTTCACTGGCTTTTGTTCACGGGGTGAAAAAAAAAGGTGTTCAGGTGGTCTCAGTCCCCATTCTTGAATTCCCACTATCATCAACATCAACTCATTCCCTAAACTCACTTGCATGAATGCGTACTACATCAGGAGCTCCATTAACCACATCTATTTGACTGCACAGCCAAACACCACAACAACTTTCAGAGGAATAAATGAATGTCCGAAGAACAGATCAATAGAGCAAAGGTTTGGATTTAGTGGGAAACAGAAAGATGAGACAGTCAAAGACACACGCATACACACCAAAGGTCAACGCTCTCAGTGAAAGTTCCTTAAAAAAAAAAACACAGCTGAAGAGAATTCTGGGAAAAACTCTAACTTGGTTTGTGACTGAATCTCTGGCCTTCACAGGACTGACAAAGAACAATCCCACAATGGTCTCTCAGGACATATTGATTGAGTTGAATTCAAGTGGCTTCTTTTTTCCTCCCCTTCTCTGGCTTTGAGTTTGCCTTCTCCTCCTCTCTCCCTTTTGGTTCTCCACAGCAGATAGAGAAAGTAATTACCTTTAGGGAGCTGCCGAGGGATAATATGTAGTTATGGCTGTTCCTTGCTTTTGTAGGAGTGGTGTAGAGTAGTCGAACAAGTGATCAGAAGTGTCAGTGTAGCCAGAATGAAGACAGGCAGAAATAAGGGTGGAATTTTTCCAAGACCTTTTGAAGTCTTAAAGGCATAGTTCACCCAAAAAATGAAAATTATGTCATTAATTACTCACTCTAATGTCGTTCTAAACCCGTAAGACCCTCATTCAGATTCAGAACCCAAATTAAGATATTTCTTATGAAATCCGAGAGCTTTCTGACCCTCCATAGACAGCAACACAACTCAAATGTTCCCAGGCCCAGAAACGTAGCAAGAACATTGTTAAAATGGCCCATGTGACATCAGTGTTTCAACTGTAATTTTACGAAACTTCTAGAAAACAAAAATAACGACTTTATTTAACAATTCTTCTCCTGCAAATTACGTCTTCCACCATTACGGAGAGTACCACGACACATTTGTTTGCGTTCTTTACATGCAGAGGAAAGCATGCGCATGCTTTGTGGTACTCTCCGTAATGGCAGATGACGTGATTTGCAGGAGAAGAATTGTTGAATGAAGTCATTATTTTTGTTTTCTTTGCGCACAAAAAAAAAAATCTCGTAGCTTCAGAAATTAAGGTTGAACCACTGATGTCACATGGACTGTTTTACTGATGTCCTTACTGCATTTCTGAGTATGGGAACATTTGAGTTGCATTGCTCTCTATGTAGGATCAGAAAACTCTCGGATTTCATCAAAAATATCTTAATTTGTGTTCCGAAGATGAACGAAGGTCTTATGGGTTTGGAACGACATGAGGGTGAGTAATTAATGACAGAATTTTCATTTTTACATGAACTATCCCTTTAAAGGTCAGGAGAAGCTTTGGCCTTCATTCTTGTTAGTTGGTGACTAGATTCTTTGGGTCCATCGTTAGCTATAAAGCGGAGCTCAAAATCAAAGGAACATTGATGATTTGCTGGTACAAAGGTTGTACTTCCCTCTCATTGCACTTGTTCCGAAGGCTGGGTGCTGCAAATGGATTCTGGTCATCTGAGACCGAGAGTTCAAGACGGCAATAGCTTGGTGTGAAAGCCTTGCTGTCTTGGATACTGGATAGTGTTGACTTTGGTTAGACTTTTATTAACCCTAGAGTTCAAACATCATCAGTAAGGTTGAAGGGTACTGGCACACAAGGTTACAATCCTGTAAGTCCAAACTTGCACACACGTGAACAGAGATCAGACATTCACAAATCTATTTTCACAACCACACAAGCCAGGATCGATGCACAGCCAGGAGTTGCCTGAGGTTTTTGTGGGGGTGTTTTTCTTGTATGTGTGAAGGGTGGAGAGAAAACCAAGGGAGAAAAGACAAAAGGAAACACAGAGACAATGACAGATAGAGAATCAGACAGGAAGTTAAAAGGAGGTGGAAAGTGGAAGAGCATGCATTTTTGATTATGTGCGCACGTTGCAAGGAAACCCAAAAATTCCAAATCCGTCACCATTTACACCCTGTTATGTCATTCCAAACTTGTATAACTTGGAATGACATGATAATGCTAAGCAAATGCCAATGATTTTCATTTTTGGGTGACCTGTTGCTTTAAGTGTATTACCCTTTCAGTGTGTGTGCTTAAGTCATCTCCCACCTGAATTCTTTGTTCCATCTCTGGCCACACCAGAAATAGACTTGTTACAGCCCTCGGATCTCTAGAGAATCACTGTCCCCTCTGGTCTTCGGGTCTCCAAATCAAACGCCTGTTCAGATTTGTTCAGTTCTAATGCCACGAGAGACCAAGACAGGAGGCCATCACAGTTATGGACACTCCATTTCCTTCCTTTTTCTTGTTCCCTAATTCACTGGCTGTATTCATCCGTTGCATCTGCCATCAGTTATTCATTACTGGTGCCTCGGACACTATCAAGATAATTGCTCCACTCAGAACAACAGCCAATAGGGTATGGGGCCTTATCTCCGATGAGCCTCAGCTGTGATGTTTAGCATTAGCCATACAAGAAGGTGATGTCACCGGTGATGAGCAGTAGATGAAGGCTGTCGCTTGGGGTGCTGAGTGTCGTCCCTCAAATCTGACAATTCGGTGATCTTTTCATACACAAACACATAAACTCTAGACACAATTCCAGTCCTCGACCGGTAAAATGGATGGGTTCAGATATTGTTTTTTTGCCATCATGGGGGCGCATGGCAATAAATACATTGGAGTGGAAGTGCTTGACATCCACATGCCATCTGCTCAGCCATGGGCCCTGCCAGAAAGGGAATAGGGTGGCATTTCTCAAGTTGACATGCGTGCCAGTGTTTTGAAGAAGCGGCGAGGGAGCTGGTGGAGGGTATAAAAAGGAAGAAAGAATAAAAAAAGAGAGGGAGGGAGAGGGGAAAAAACTGTACTGCACCTCAGACATCTGTGATTAATTCCATCTTAAAGTGAGCGTGGACTCATGAGGAGTAAATATCATTATTCTTTGTGTGGCTTTTCTGTCAAGCACTATTTGCAAAGCTGCTAATAAAAAAAGTGAAGAAACAAACCAGTTTAAGTCAAGAATTTGTTCTGTTCTTAATACTGCAATGTACTTAAGATAACATTTTACGCAAGACATTTTGGTGAATAAAACATAAATCTATCAATTCCCTGAGAACATAAATGTATCAAATTTAAACAAGCCAAATGCGCAAAACCAAAACCAAGGTTAATTTACAATAAGAAGTAGTGTGTGTTGCAAGACAGTTAGCACACATGCTTTAGACGTGGCAAGTTTGTGTCTGGCCTATAACATCAATAATATTCAATGTAATAATCAATAATGTTCTCCTCAACAGT
This sequence comes from Spinibarbus caldwelli, assembly GCA_039654775.1. NCBI lineage: Eukaryota > Metazoa > Chordata > Actinopteri > Cypriniformes > Cyprinidae > Spinibarbus > Spinibarbus caldwelli. The sequence continues at coordinate 8,963,223 of CM077265.1, forward strand.
TACTCTTTGCTTTCTGTAAATAAAGGTAATACACACACAAGAAAAGAAAAGAAAAGAAAAGAAAAGAAAAGAAAAGAAAAGAAAAGAAAAGAAAAGAAAAGAAAAAAGAAAAGAAAATGAAATACTGTATAAATTGGGGCTGAAGTATAATAGAAATATACTATATTACACTAATGTTTCAAATGTGGCATCTGTAACTTCTTATGTTTCTGAAAGAAGTGGTTGCTAAGGCTCACCAAGGCTGTATTTATTTACTCTAAAATACAGTAAAACAATAATACAGTGAAATACATTATTACATTTTAATATAATAGATTTCTATTAAAATATAAATTTAAAATGTAATTTATTTCTTTGATGGCAAAGCTGAATTTTCAACAGCCATTACTCCAGTCTTTAATGTCACATGATCCTTCTAAAATGCTGATTTGGTCCTCAAGCAACATTTACATTTACATTTATGCATTTAGCAGACGCTTTTATCCAAAGCGACTTACATAGCATTCAAGTTACAGTTTTTTTTTTTTTACATTTGATGAGCTCTTGCTTTCCCTGGGAATCGAACCCACGATCTTGGCGTTGCTAGCGCCATGCTCTACTATTTGAGCTACAGGAAAGCTGTACATTTCTTATTATCAATATTGAAAACAGTTGTGCTGTGTGGAAAAACTACATTTTATTCAGGATTCCTTGATGAATAGAAAGTTCAAAAGAATAGCATTTATTTTGAAAGAGAAATCTTTTGTAACTATGTAAATGTCTTTACTGTCACTTTTGATCAATTTCTATCCTTGCTGGAAAAAAGTAATTTCTTTTTAAAAATACTGACCCCAAACTTTTGAATGGTAGTGCACATTGTGTATATAATATATTGAAGTTTCTCATTCAGTCTTGCCTACACCCAGCCGAAAAGCTCTAAAAAGATAACCAGTTGCTTCAGGAAGATGCAATTTAAACGTCTGCAAGTCGAAAAAGGATGATGTTTATTGGCTTCTGAATCGCTGCAGTATTCTTCCTGGAGCTGTGCTTTGCTCAGCATTATGGGGAGTGGACAGGCAGACAAAAGCATGAACTTGATTCAAATTGACAGGATACGTTTCATAAAGATTGTGAATACAGTGCTACCTGTGGGCGAATGCTGTTATGAGCACCTCATGTGTGGCCTTGGCCTCACAAGTATAAAAACTCCTATCTCAGCTGGTGTAAAACACTTCACAGTCCAAAAGTTGACAGCTTTTGCTTGGAAATGCCCTGATGAATCTGACAAGTTTTCCATTTGTGTTGTAATCTGAATATTGCACCATATTAACTGCATTATTCAGAGATGCTTATCTATCTTGTGGTTTGCATCCACGCCATGATGGCCTCATCCAGAAAATTAAAGAAGAATTGGCTGGTTAATCTCATCCTGTCCTACACAAATGAGTCAAACTTTGGAGAGAGATATCCAAGCCATTTGGGAATCTCCAGAGGGCAATGCCATAAAAGTGATGGCCCTGTTCCATTAAGAACAGATATAAAGACGCTAAGACGTCTTGGGCTGGAGCTGACACTGGAATAAACCCAGCGCTATAAAGATGTTCAAGTTCTGTCACAAACACAGCATGCCACTTTTAGCTTGCTTCTTTATTCTGTTTAGAATTCAGCAGGCAATTAATGAACATCCTGATGAATGATTAAGCAAGTTTTTGTTGACAGCTCCAGAGTAAGAAACAAATGGTCTCTGAAAGGCATTTCTAAACAGGCTAAATTTGGGACGGTTGTTGGTTGGTTAGCTCTGCGCAACAGAGCATGGTGAATTCAGAGGACTGGGATTAAACATACTCTTCACAAATTGTGTTGCATCTTAATGTGGGTGGTAAAATGTGCCTAAAAATACACCTATTATTCAATTTAAAAAACACTAAACACTCTTTAAGGAGCTACAGTTTCTCTTTACAAAGTTTTGGTTATGATTTCCATATGTTAGGTTAAGATTTTCCAAACTGAAAAAAAACAACATCAATTTGCACTATGGTGCAATCATTAATATGCTACAAACCAAAGTATTAAATTTAAGCATACACAAACATGTAGCAGAAATAACTTTAGAGTTCAGTGCTCTGCTGTATTCCAATGGAGATTTTGTGACATTTACTTTATCCTATTTACTCATGTTTTCATCACCACATGATGTCACATACTGAAACTCTTCAGCTGCTGTTTACTAGTCAAGACCACTTTCATTTTCAAAGATTAGAAATTGTGGTGGCTTATGATCCATTTGCTTAAACTGGTTGTCATTCTTATCTGACATTTCAAATGACTTCTGCAGCCCATGTTAAACTCCGCATTTGATCCCCATGTCATACAGACACGGTGTTATTTTGCGTCACATTGTTAGTAGGGGTGAGAGTCACCAGAGGCCTCATGACAATGCAATACAATATTATATCAATTTTTAACTTTTTGCACGCAATATACCGCGCTGTGTTTGTGAAATTACACCTTCACAAAAATTTCAAATTTATGACTGATCTGTTTTTTCGCATTAGTTATATGCGCAAGACTCCCAGGAGTTAGTAAAGGTATGCACAATACCCAAATTTCCGTGCCAATATCTAAACCCTGAAAAAAGATTGATACTTGGCATCCTTGCTTGTTAGCTAAATCTCTAGAAGAGACACAAGGATATTCCAGTATTTGTTTAATGACAACAAAGTAGTTAAATGTAAGAATAAGGCAATATTCAGAAAGGATTTTTTTTTTATTGACATTTGAGTTACAGTTATTAACGTGACTGATTTCATATGAAGAATTCATATTGATTCAGACAGGATTTGGATCTCTTAGGCAGTATAAGAAGTAAGCCATTGAAATAAACAAGACTTAAGGTCTACATCCATAATGAAAATGCACCAATTGCTCCAAAAAGGTCAAAATAAACTAGGAATAAATAATATACTCCAATCACAGACATCCCTTGTTAGAATGGGATTATACGTCTCTGAGGACCTCAGAGTTAACCAGAAACATTTTTTTAAATCAAATGGAAATAAAAATCACTATGTCTGTAAAAAAAAAAAAAAAAAAATAAAAATTATGTGGCCTCCTCAGGGAAAGCTAGTCTAATCCAAACAGGGTTTAAGATCAGAAAGAAATTGTCATTTTAAAAAAAATTATAATAATAAAATAATAATAATAATAATAATAATAATAATAATAATAATAATAAGACTAATAATAATAATAAATAAATAATTAAATAAATAAATATAATAAATACTGACTTGAACAAAAATAATTTTGTAATTCCATTACCCTGTAGCAGAGCTATACAGGTGGAGCTGGGGAAGGTGGAGGGTTTCTGAAGCACGCTGCAACTGCTACAGCAAGCACTAGCCGTGTATTTGAATGTTGAACAGCAGCTCATTGGCTGCTGATGTGAAAAGAAACCAATTAACTTTGTATATAACCTGAAACTTTGTATATAACCTAACTCTATACACACACAAACACACACCACCTTACATTTCCCACTGCTCGTTGCCAAGTTTCATCCATAGAGATCAAAATAAAGGGTAGATGATTGCACTTATAATCTAAACTGACTAAATCCTCTGTGTAGGATTTCAAAGCACTTTTAATCAAACAAAACCTTAAACTAAGATTTGAATAGGGGTGTGCTCTCAGATAATAAGGTTTAATGGTACAGTATGCAGATTTCCATATTATGCCACCTCATCAAAAAGAAGCACAGATAGAAAGAGAAGCTAAATTGGGAAATGCAAGAGATCAGTGGGTTAGTCAAGCTTTACTTTTCCTACAGGTCCTAAGTGACCTTTAAAGCCAAATTAGCAGCATATTTCAACTTAAAAATGCTATAATTGGCGTATGCATGGGAATCAGTTTATCTAGATTACTTACAAATATTCAGATCTCAAAACATTTGGGCCCATTTACACCTGTTTGTAGCGTTGTGAACTTGTGATAAGACTACGCAAGACAGATGTATCCTACACGGGCTCTCAGATTGACGTCTTTTCACATCTTTGTCTTTCTCACTAAAGAAGGGAAAGCAACAGTTGGAGCAACAGATGGCTCAAGGAGTGAAAACTAAAGACTGCTCTGCTGGTGACGCATTGAGGAAACTTGAGAGAGAAAAACATCCATGTGTACTTTACAGCCATTCATCCTTATGATGTCTTCTAGTTTACTTTAAGCCCAAGATGTGTGGTAATGGTAGCGGCTAACTAGCTCAGGTTTTTGAATGTCAATTTAATAAGCATTCAATAAACAAGAAACACTCTTAAAAATCAATTAATCAGAAGAAATTTCCACAGGATCAACACACGTGTCAAAGTCAATTCAAAAGCTCATCTGGCCCAAAGACAACAAGACAAGTCCATCAACAAATCAATCCTTGTAAAAACTCAATTAATCAAACAAACAAAATAATACAACACAGTATCAGATGCCTAATACTATGTTGTATATGGACAGATATACACAATGCAGTGGCAGCCATGAGATTTGGCTTTATCATACATCCAGCACACACATGTAAAAGCCTTCCACAAATCCCAAAAGCACCCAGGTGGACATAAAAAATTCAATCAAACCCATTCCTGAAGGTTTGTGGTTTGGGGGGTTTCTTGTACTGTATAAATTCCACCTGGAAGAGGTTTTTGTTTGTAGGCCACACTGTTTGGCATCTACCTGCACACTGAGTGTTTGATTGGCAGGGCCTCCTAAAGGAAAAGTGCCAAAATTTCTGTCTTAAAGGGCCAGTGCATATTTATGCCAGACCACCACAAGTAAAGAGCAGAATGGTCTTGATCTACACAAAAGTCATTTGTAACTTAAGATTATACACATTTATCATATGTAAGACTTAAAAAAGTTACTTAATTACACTATTAGAAATCAATAAAAATGATATATTTTTTTTGTTTTCACCACTGGACAAAAGTTTGGAATATTTTATATGGATTTATATGGATTTTATGGAAGACATTTCTAATGTTCATCACAGCTATATTTTCTTCATCAAAATACTATAAACAGTAATTTTGTGAAGTATTACTACAATTTTAAATAACTTTGTTTTGTTTTTTTTCCCCTAGTGGAATATATATTTTAAAATTGTAATTTATTCCTGTGATGACAAATCTGAATTTTCAGAATCATTACATATAACAATGATATCTGAAGGATGATGCTACACTGAAGACTGGAGTAATTCAGCGTTGCCATCACATAAATAAATTAATTACATTTTAATTTATATTAAAATAAATAAAAGGACATTTTAAATTGTAAAAACATTTTACAATATTACTGTTTTTATTTTTGATCAAATAAATGAAGCCTTGCCCAGCGTAAGTGGTCTTTTTAAAACATTTAAAAAAAATCTTATTATTCCAGACTTTTGACCAGTAGTGTATATGTAGAAAAATACTGCTTATTTAAATCAAGTCACTTTGAAATGTCTTAAAAAAATAATAATAATTCTAATAAAATTCTTTAATTGCTTTAAAATAATTATTATAATAAATCAAGCAGATTTATTATTATTTAAAGTATATTTAGTACCATTATTATTACTGTTGTTGTTGTAATTTTATAATTGTTACTTATTAATATTATTTTGTTTTTATTAAGCATATTTATTAAATTAATTATTTATTTGTTACTGGCAAATTCTGTGGCAAAAAAAAAAGGTGTTTATGAATGTGAAAGCGAGATTTTGTGTGTGAAGAACAATTGCATAAGTATGCTACTGAGTCAGAAAGTGAAGCGTTGTGATTCAACCTTTGTAAGATCCATTTCCCTCTGTCTGTTTCGCACCCTCTCTGAGTAAAAACGTGTGTTGCCTCAGCGTAGGCGAAAGGAGACACTCCCTCTTTATTCCTCACACTTACCAAACAGAACAATACAAGCTAAAGCAGAAAGCAGTCACACTGCCACAAACCCATAGCCGAGTCGTTGTCTGTGCAATGACAGAAAGAGCAAAGTGTGAATAAATGACACCTCAGAGGGAATGCCATTCCAGATTTAACTTTTGTGAGTGGAGTGAATTAAATCATTGCAGGGTGTGATCAGAGTGGTGGTCACTTAATGGTCAAACACACAAGAGCTGTTGGCTTTTTCCCAAGGAACTGGAGAGTTACTGAATTGATTTTTGCGCACCGTTCTGGCTTTGAGTTACACATATCCTGTAGTCAATGTAGTGTAAATCGCTTTGGTTGAAGAGTGTTTGCTACAAGCCAATTAACAACAATTAACTGTACATTAGTCATTCTATGAACTGGTTGCCTCTTCCAGTTAGGCAAGGTGATTATAATTTTATTAATTCTGTTAGATATATAATGTCATGATAAATTGCACCTCAAACTGAATTAAAAATTTAATGTATGCTGGAAATTATATTTTTGGAAGTTGGCGGTAACATGGTTGACAGAATGTCATGAAATTACAAGGTGCGTTTAGGGATATATACATATATAATGATATATATTCATATATAATGTCATGGTAACAGGGACATTTTCACATTTTCACCCCTTACTGACTAATGAAACATTAAAATATTATGACTATTATTATGACTAATTTTATTAAAATAGGAGACATAATCTTGCTTTTGAAGAGTCTTGAAAGGATATTTTATTATTTATATATTTTCAGTTTATAGAATGTAACTTTAAAAAACATTACTTACTGTGTATGTAATCATCAATATGTAATCTTTATTTAATCTTTATGTAAGATTACATGCATGTGTATCTTTGTAATATTTTACATAGTCACAATTAATTTCTTTTTCAAACATACAAATAATTCATTTGAACCTTCAATTCATAAAAGAATCCTCAAAAACAATCATTTTTCAAAAAAAAAAAAAAAACATTACTTTTATAACTTTAAAAGAACATTACTTTACTGTGTATGTATTCATCACTTTTACAGTCACAATATTTTTTTTTCAAACATACAAATAATTCATTTGAACCTTCAATTCATAAAAGAATCCTCAAAAAAATCTTATTTTAAAAAAAAAATAAACATTACTTTTATAACTTTAAAAATCATTACTTACTGTGTATAATCATCACTTTTACATAGTCACAATACATTTCTTTTTCAAACATTCAAATAATTAATTTGAATTTTCTATTTAAAAAAGAATCCTCTAAAAAAATCGTTTTTCAAAAAAAAAATCTAAAAAAATTACTTTACTTTCATAACTTTAAAAAACTACTTACTGTGTATGTAATCATCACTTTTACATAGTCACAATAAATTTATTTTTCAAATATACAAATAATTCATTTTAACCTTCAATTCATAAAAGATTCCTCAAAAAAAATATTGTTTTTTCTAAATAAATAAGCAGCACAACCGTTTTCAACATTGATAATATTATCAAATGTTCCCTGTGCACCAAATCAGAATATTATATTGATTTCTGAAGGATCATGTGACACTGTAAACTGGAGTAATGACGATAAAATTTCATCTTTGCATCACAAGAATAAATTATAAATTATACATTATAAAATATATTTGAATAGAAAACAGTATCTTTAAATTGTATAAATATTTCACAATATTACTCTTTTACTGTATGTTTAATCAAATAAATGCAGCTTTTTTATTTCAATACCACAAATAAACTGTCTCAAATTATCATCAAAAGACAAAAATAATGTCTAAAAACCTGTGTAAAATGATTCTTCTATAATATATGGATGATATAAAAGAAGCATGCTGTCTGTAATGGAGAACTGACACAAAATTCAAGCTCATAATTCCCACCTTGGACAAAACTGGAGAGAAACAAATGTGGAATAGGTTTTTGTAGAAATGCTGTAAAGAATTGTCAATATATTTATATACTGTGGCATATGACTATATGAAGACTTCCAAAGGGATCTGTATTCATGAAGCACCAGTGATTCAGCATACAATTCTTTAATGCCAACTATGTGTCAACCAATGGGGAGACAATTCCCATATGGAAACAAAATGACAGAATACACCTCATATGATGGCGTGTTTGGGTATTTTTTTGCCTATGTTTTTGTGTGCCAAAGGGCATTGAGTTGCACTCTATCTAATGTTAAGGGTGAAATATCATCATGTCCCTCATTCGGGCCAATTCATCACTGTCAAGAATCCATTTTAGGTCACCCATAGGGACAATTTAGTTTTCTACTAGCAGAGCTCATGTCTTTTAACCAACCAGACAAACCTTTTTAAAACCCCACTACCATTCTCAGGAGGTTGATGGGTGTGTCCTGGATGACTCCAACAAGGCTGGTAGAACATCTGCTGGTAATGGAGAAGATAAACCTCCACAAAGTGGGGTCAAAGGATGAAGATTACAAGCCGGGAGACCACAGCTCTCTGCGGGCCGTGACAGTGGGCTCTTCGGATTCTTTTCCTGTCATACTGCAGATCGAAGAGAATGGTGAAGGTCTTGGTTCTTCTGACCTGCAATCAGTGCACAGACGCACACATATATACTGCTTGAGTTTCAGTTCACAATGCCAGAAAACCTTCCTTTAGTTGTCAACATAGCTCAAATCTACTATTACACCTGCCAAATAAAATGGCAGTTGTGAAGAAATATATTCAGTCATATACAGAATATATACAGTTGTGCTCATAAGTTTACATACCCCTTGCAGAATATGCAAATACTGTATGTTAATAATTTTAACAAAATAAGAGTGCTCATGAAAATTGTGTTATTTTTTATTTAGTACTGTCTTGAATAAGCTATTTCACATAATAGATGTTTATATATACTCCACAAGAAAACATAATAACTGAATTTATAAAAAATGACCCCGTTCAAAAGTTTATATACCCTTGAATCTTAATATTGTGTGTCGTTTCCTGGATGATCCATGACTGTTTTTCTGTTTTGTGATAGTTGTTCATGAGTCCTGCGTTGGTCCTGAGGAGTTCAACTGCCTGCTGTTCTTCAGAAAAATCCCCTAGCTCCTGCACATTCTTTGGTTTTCCAGCATCTTCTGCATATTTGAACCTTTTCCAAAAGTGACAGTATGATTTTGAGATCCATCTTTTTACACTGAGGACAACTGAGGGACTCATATGCAACTATTACAGAAGGTTCAAACTCTCACTGATGCTCCAGAAGGAAAAACCATGCATTAAGTGAAAACTTTTGAACAGAATGGAGATGTGTACATTTTTCTTATTTTCCCTAAATATCAATTTTTTTCATTTAGTACTGCCCTTCAGAGGCTACAGAAGATAGTTACATGTTTCTCAGAAGACAAAATAAGTTACATTTACCTTGATCTTCATATTCCAAAAGGTTTTCACCCCCAGCTCTTAATATTTTCTTGACAGAAAACAGAGAAAGCCAGAGTCTTGTGCCCTGTGTTTATCAGTATCCTTATGTTCGTTGGGTAAAAAAGAAAAACTCAATAAACTAAGTAAAAGATCATTTGACATATCTTTTTTTCCTCCATGGTTTCTATAGATATCACGATATATAGATATCGTGAATTCTTTTGGCCACAATAACCATGGTGTGAAAAATGTAATATCGTGACAGCCCTAATTTATATATATATATATATATATATATACACACACACACACACACACACACACACAGGTACAGCTCAAAAAATTTGAATATCGTGAAAAAGTTCATTTTTTCTTGTAACATTTCAAACAGTGAAACTTTCATATATTCTAGATTCATTACATGTAAAGTAAACCATTTCAAAAGTTTTTTTTGTTTGTTTGTTTTAATTTTGATGATTAGAGCTTACAGCTCATGAAAGTCAAAAATCCAGTACCTCAAAATATTAGAATATTTACATTTGAGTTTCATTAAATGACCATCCCTACAGTATAAATTCCGGGTATCTCTTGTTCTTTGAAACCACAATAATGGGGAAGACTGCTGACTTGGCATTGGTCCAGAAGACAATCATTGACACCCTGCACAAAGAGGGTAAGTCACGGAAGGTCATTACCGAAAGGGGTGGCTGTTCACAGAGTGCTGTATCAAAGCATATTAAATGCAAAGTTGACTGGAAGGAAGAAATTGGGTAGGAAAAGGTGCACAAGCAACAGGGATGACTGCAAGCTTGAGAATACTGTCAAGCAACGCCGATTCAAACACTTGGGAGAGCTTCACAAGGAGTGGACTGAAGCTGGAGTCAGTGTATCAAGAGTCACCACGCTCAGACATCTTCAGGAAAAGGGCTACCAAGCCACTTCTGAAACAGAAACAACGTCAGAAGCATCTTACCCGGGCTAAGGAGAAAAAGAACTGGACTGTTGCTCAGTGGTCCAAAGTCCTCTTTTCAGATAAAAGTAAATTTTGCATTTCATTTGTAAATCAAGGTCTGGAGTCTGGAGGAAGACTGGAGAGGCACAGAATCCAAGCTGCTTGAAGTCCAGTGTGAAGTTTCTGAAATCAGTGATGATTTGCGGTGCCGTGACGTTGGCTGGTGTTGGTCCATTGTGTTTTATCAAGTCCAAAGTCAATGCAGCCGTCTACCAGGAGATTTTGGAGCACACAAGCTTTATGGAGATGCTAATTTCCTTTTCTAGAAGGACTTTAGCACCTGCCCACAGTGCCAAAACCACTTCCAAGTGGTTTGCTGACCATGATATTACTGTGCTTGATTGGCTGATCGCCTCCATGCCATAGCTCACTGATGCTGGAATTTGTGCTAAAAGAGCCCCGACCAAGTACTGAGTGCATAAATGAACACACTTTTAAACATAACTTTACATAACTTGCAAATCCTTTTTTTGATTGATCTTAGGAAATATTCTAATATTTTGAGATACTGGATTTTTGACTTTCATGAGCTGTAAGATCTAATCATCAAAATTAAAACAAAAAAACTTTTGAAATGTTTTACTTTACATGTAATGAATCTAGAATATATGAAAGTTTCACTTTTTGAAATAAGTTACCAAAAAAAACAAAAAACTATATTCTATTATTTCACAATATTTTAATTTTTTGAGATACACCTGAATATATATATATATATATATATATATATATATATATATATTCATGGACAAAATACAAGACAAATTGAATTTATTTGGGTGAATACAGTATACTTTACAATATTACATACATTTAAACTCATTTAACAAGCATTTTAGAAATAAAAAAGGCACATTTAAAAGTAGCATTTTAATTTAAGTGTATTTAACTGTTCTATGTAATCGCTTTTTACCGAAATAGTGCTAATTCTCGTGCCGGTGTGTCGCCGAAATCTGATCCGTTGAAGGGCTGCTGTTCGCGGGCGAACTGAGAGATGGCATGACTGACTCCAAAACCTGCCCAGAAACAAACAGTACTGAGATTAAAGAACATATTTTAACATCAAATTAAATTACACTCAGTATTATAACGAATAAAATCCATTTATGTTATGCAAGGTAAAGGCATTTCCAGCGCAAAACGACTTCTGCTGATGCAGCTGACTAACATCTCACCCTTATGTTGCGTTGCATAAAATAATATAATTTACACCACAGTAAAGACTTAATAAATTAAATAAAATGTATACAAACCTTTATTTCCTGGAAAGAGTGCACCAAATCGGCAGCGCTGCCACTGAGAACCGCTCTCTCCTGTGGACTTAAAAAGCCCATGCTCTCAGCAGCTGCATGCATTGCTGAGAACTTTCACCGGAGACAAGCTCAACCCAGCAGTTAGGTAGAAAAAAAAATAACCCAGCATTAAAATGACCCAGCACCTGGGTAAAAATATTAAAAATAACCCAATAAAATGACCCAACAAGCTGAACCCAGCATTTTGGTTTGAAAAAAATAACCCAGCACCTGGGTAAAAATATTAAAAACAACCCAATAAAATAACCCAACACGCTGAACCTGGCATTTGGGTTAAAAAAAATAACCCAGCATTCATATATATTTATATATATATATATATATATATATATATATATATATGTGTGTGTGTGTGTGTGTGTGTGTGTGTGTGTGTGTGTGTGTCTGTGTGTGTGTGTATATATAAATATATATATATATATATACAGGTGGGTTTTTGTTAAATGTGAGCCAAAATCATCACAATTAAAAGAACCAAAGACTTAAACTACTTCAGTCTGTGTGCATTGAATTTATTTAATACACGAGTTTCACAATTTGAGTTGAATTACTGAAATAAATTAACTTTTCCACGACATTCTAATTTATTGAGATGCACCTGTATATATACAGTAGTCAACATTTGAAGTGGATCAAAACCTATATATATAAGTCTTTCTTTTAATTGTGATGATTATGGCTCACATTTAACAAAAACCCACCAATTCACTATCTCAACAAATTAGAATATGGTGACATGCCAATCAGCTAATCAACTCAAAACACCTGCAAAGGTTTCCTGAGCCTTCAAAATGGTCTCTCAGTTTGGTTCACTAGGCTACACAATCATGGGGAAGACTGCTGATCTGACAGTTGTCCAGAAGACAATCATTGACACCCTTCACAAGGAGGGTAAGCCACAAACATTCATTGCCAAATGAGCTGGCTGTTCACAGAGTGCTGTATCCAAGCATGTTAACAGAAAGTTGAGTGGAAGGAAAAAGTGTGGAAGAAAAAGATGCACAACCAACCGAGAGAACCGCAGCCTTATGAGGATTGTCAAGCAAAATCGATTCAAGAATTTGGGTGAACTTCACAAGGAATGGACTGAGGCTGGGGTCAAGGCATCAAGAGCCACCACACACAGACGTGTCAAGGAATTTAACTACAGTTGTCGTATTCCTCTTGTTAAGCCACTCCTGAACCACAGACAACGTCTGAGGCGTCTTACCTGGGCTAAGGAGAAGAAGAACTGGACTGTTGCCCAGTAGTCCAAAGTCCTCTTTTCAGATGAGAGCAGGTTTTGTATTTCATTTGGAAACTAAGGTCCTAGAGTCTGGAGGAAGGGTGGAGAAGCTCATAGCCCAAGTTGCTTGAAGTCCAGTGTTAAGTTTCCACAGTCTGTGATGATTTGGGGTGCAATGTCATCTGCTGGTGTTGGTCCACTGTGTTTTTTTGAAAACCAAAGTCACTGCACCCGTTTACCAAGAAATTTTGGAGCACTTCATGCTTCCTTCTGCTGACCAGCTTTTTAAAGATGCTGATTTCATTTTCCAGCAGGATTTGGCACCTACCCACACTGCCAAAAGCACCAAAAGTTAGTTAAATGACCGTGGTGTTGGTGTGCTTGACTGGCCAGTAAACTCACCAGACCTGAACCCCATAGAGAATCTATGAGGTATTGTCAAGAGGAAAATGAGAAACAAGAGACCAAAAAATGCAGATGAGCTGAAGGCCACTTTCAAACAAACCTGGGCTTCCATACCATCTCAGCAGTGCCACAAACTGATCACCTCCATGCCACACCGTATTGAGGCAGTAATTAAAGCAAAAGGAGCCCCTACCAAGTATTGAGTACATATACAGTAAATGAACATACTTTCCAGAAGGCCAACAATTCACTAAAAATGTTTTTTTTTTGGTCTTATGAAGTATTCTAATTTGTTGAGATAGTGAATTGGTGGGTTTTTGTAAAATGTGAGCCAAAATCATCACAATTAAAAGAACCAAAGACTTACCAAACTACTTCAGTCTGTGTGCATTGAATTTATTTAATACACAAGTTTCACAATTTGAGTTGAATTACTGAAATAAATTAACTTTTCCACGACATTCTAATTTATTGAGATGCACCTGTGTGTGTGTGTGTGTATGTGTGTGTATATATATATATATATATATATATATATATATATATATATATATATATATGCAAGAACCACTCTGATTTACATTCAAAATGTGTTTTTAGGTCTGCCATTATTCTTTATTATATAAATGTATGCATGATTTCAGTGCTAAAGTGCATCCACAGCATTTTAAAAATACCATAAAGGGCTTTTTTTTAAAACTAACAATATCCTAAGTACTTCTCATTGAAACACAAATCATTCCCAAAGGCAGTGATCCATGTTGATCTTATTTTTTCCAGAAGAGCAAAATTGACCTCTTAAAAGGAAACAAAGAAATGGGACTGTATGCAACTGAATGTATTTTCATAATTTTATATGAAAATATGAAGAGAACAAAAGATGAAATCACAAGTGCCTTCAACGTTTTTGTTTTTGATTAAGAAACAATAATCACCACCTACTGAAAAACACCCTCCCAACATTAGGCTCTTTTTATCACTTTTTTTCCTTGTCTATACAGTAACGCTCATGCTTTTTTATAGATTTGCCTTTTCTTTTGCGTGCCAAGCATTTGAAGCTTGCGTTCAGATGTGTGAGTGGGCGAACAATATTTTCATTTAACAGCACAAAACTGCTTTCCTTCAAACCTATTTTAAGAAAAACTTCTGAAATAGTGCCAGTGTTTCAAAACTATCCAAGTTATGAATAGATGTATAGCATTATTTAACATTATTATTAATGTGCGTGTTCCTTTGTTCATTAAATAAGAGGTTCTAGTTCAGGGAATTACATTAATCAAAATAAGCCAGTCGGAGTCAACCCAAAGTTATAGTCTTTTATATAATAATGTAAAAGATAATTTAAACATAGGGAATTGAAATGCAGTGCCCTGATACTGTAGCTGTTACTGAATCAAATATGAAAATAGGGGAGATCATCTGAGAAAATTGAAATCATAAATATAACTGGCATCTTATTTTTTCAATTGCTGTCTCCAAACATAATGTATCTATTTTTATTTCGCCAAATAATAAGTACATGACAAGCTCTCATATGCACATAGAGGGAAAGAGTTGTAAAATAATTTACTTTTTTAATTTAATGACAGAAAAGGGTTTATCATAATAAAATAAATAATGAAATTATAAATCCTAAAGAACACTTCTTCTGGTAATTGCATGCTGTAGATTGTCTTAAGAGAAGCTTAAAATATGATTAATTTAAAGTGTAACATATAATCCTATTTAAGCCACAAAAACATTAAAAACCAGCAAGTGGGGCCCATTGCTCAGTGGGCTGTGACAAACCTAAACCATGTTAAGCATTAAAAAATGATAAAGAAAACATTAGACATTCAATGTGTCCCAAAGACCACTAGTGAAAATCCTATTCTGCATTTATTCAATACAATTTATTTTATTATAAATTACATTATCAGAATAACAGAATGTATTTGGTCTGTCCCAATTTTGCATTAAAGGAAGATCCCCCAAAAACGAATATTTGTCAAAAATTTACTCACCCTCAGATGTAGATGAGTGTTTTCTTCATCAGAACAGATTTGGAGAAATTTATCATTACAGTACTTTCTCAGCAATGGAACCTCTGCAGTGAATGGGTGCCATCAAAATGAGAGTCCAGACAGCTGATAAAAACATCACAATAATCCACAAGTAATCCATGTGACTACAGTCCATCAATTAATATCTTGTGAAGTGAAAAGCTGCATGTTTGCAATATACAAATCTATCATAAAGAAGTTTTTAAATTCAAACTCTTCGGCTAAAATACGAATCCTTTATTTATAAAAGTAGTCTCATCTGCATCAGGAGAGAAATATGCACAGATCAAGCACCATTTACACATAAAAAACAGGACAAAACAGTTCTAAACAAATATGTGGGTGGATTTTGATGTGAGAGGACAACAGAGGATGGGCTGTTTCACTGGAGGAAGCGTTATTATGGATTATGGACTATTTTATCCAGAAGCAATGGTTTAAAGTTAATAAGTCTTAATGGTGGATTTGTTACTTAGCTTTCCAGTAGATATTAATTGATGTACGGGAGTCATTACTTGTGGATTATTGTGATGTTTTTTTCAGCTGTTTAGACTCTCATTCTGATGGCACCCATTCACTGCAGAGGATCCAAGTGATGTAATGCTAAATTTCTCCAAATCTGTTCTGATGAAGAAATAAACTCATCTACATCTTGGATGACCTGCAGGGTGAATGCATTTTCGGCAAATTTTTATTTTTGGGCGTACTATTGCATTAATAAAATCAGCCCTCGAGATTCACGAGTTTGCATTAAAAATGGTTGTTTCTATTTATATTTATTTATTTAAAAAACAAAGCATTTATTTCCAAGTTTAAATTCTATTTTTAACCACAGATTTGAACCTACTTTTCCAATGGTAGTGTCATTTTAAAAGAGAAACACAGCTCTTTTGACCTCAAAGATCGCATTCCACCCTTTTGCCTGAAGCATCACCAACCATAAACCAATGATGACCAGAGACTCCATCCCGGCACAGTGTTGCCTGGCCTTATCTATTGAACATTAAGCATCTGTTTTTGCCCAAACCAAAGCAATTTATCCGTGCCCTATTCAATTATTTCTTTCTATCTTGAATCATAGCGGAGCCCAAAATGGGCAAAGATGTCCATTAAATGGCTCGCAGGGTCCCACATTTGGCCTCCGAGTTGCTTCGTACTCCCTGCAATGAATAGCAATAAAACAGAAAGGCCCGGCAATTATAGGGCTTTATGACGTAGCCGAAGTGAATCATCTCAGGCCACAACAGAGACCACATCCTCTGCAACGTCCCCCAGCTAAAACATTCCCTCCTGCAACTAATGGCAGCAAATGGAGATGCACTGACAGTTAGTATGTGGTCTGATCTAATAACTGCATCACTCGGGCTGTAATGTTTCTGTTAGAGAAACATTTGCACCAAAATACAACAAGAAAACAATGTGTTTGTGATAAATTTAAGAAAAATGCACTCACAATTCGAATTATAATTGTTTTTCAGAGTGACATCTGTAAAGGAACATTTGCAGGGCTCCTCTGTGATAAAACCCACGCAACTGTGGTGTAATTTCATTCATGTAGGCAACAGCACGTCCAACTAAAAACCATGTAAAGTACATGTAAGCGCATACAACTTGAATGGGAATTAAATGAATAGCTCGCCCAAAAATTAAAATTTGCATAAGATGTTTGCCATCCAGGATTTAGATGAGTTTGTTTCTTCATGAGAACAGATTTGGAGAAATTTTGCATTACATTATGGATGCATTGAATGGGTGCCGTCAGAATAAACAAACAGCTGTCCAAAAAGAGACCATTACTCATAATAATGCTTCCTCCAGTGAAAAAGTTCATCCGCTGTTGTCCTCTCACATCAAAATCCACCAACATATTTGTTTATAACGGTTTTGGACTGTGAAGTTTGAGTGCTGATTTTATTAAAGGAACAGTACACTCATAAAATAAAAAAGAAATTGCTGAAAATACAACCTGCAGGTCATCCAAGATGTAGATGAGTTTTTTCTTCATCAGAAAAGATTTGGAGAAATGTAGTATTACATCACTTGCTCACCAAAGCATCCTCTACAGTAAATGGGTGCCATCAGAATGAGAGTCCAAATAGCTGGGGAACAAAACATCACAATAATCCACAAGTAATGACTTCCGTCCATCAATTAACATCTTGTGAAGTGAAAAGTTAAGTAACAAATTCACCATTAAGGCATTTTAACTTTAATCTGTTGCTTCTGGATAAAATATGAGTTCATAATCTATAATAACGCTTCCTCCAGTGAAAAAGGCCATCCTCTGTTGTCCTCTCACATTAAAATCCGCCCAGATACAGCACCTGTTTAGAATTATTTTATACTGTTTTCACTTGTAAGTGGTGCGTTATCTTTGTATATTTCTCTCCTGATTCAGACAAAACAACTTTTTCACTGGAGAAAGCAATACTGAAGACTTGTATTTTAGACTGAAGCAGTTGTTTGAAGTTAAAAACGTCTTCATGATGGATTTGTTTATTACAAACACTGCTTTTCACTTCACAAAATGTTAACTGATGGACAGGAGTCATTGCTTGTGGATATGTGAGATGTTTTTATCAGATGTTTGGACTCTCATTTTGACGGCACCCATTCACTACAGAGGATCCATTGGTGTGCAAGTGATGTAATGCTAAATTTCTCAAAATCTTTACCAATGAAGAAGACCTTTGGAATTTGGAAGACCTGAGGGGTGAGTAAATTTTCAGCAAATTGACATTTTTAGGATAACCATTCCTTTAATTTACCATATGCTGCAAAAAACACTACATACTGTATTTGGCAGCAAATTTTCACCTGGGTGATGAGAAAAAAACAGTGACATTTCCTAAATGGAATGGCTAAGTTCACAGACTAACATCTGTAAATACTTACATTACATCTAACGTCCACATAAAACTAATATCCGAATCATGATATGCCATAATTGATTACACTGCGCATGCACATTGCCTTTGGCACGCACACACCACCTTCTAGGAGAGATAGAACTGCTGGGAATAGTGTGCTGCAGGCATTGTATTAAAAGGTCACACACTCTCACACACACAAACACCAGCACAGGACTCAATTAGTGTAATGCATTGGCTGAAGCAAAGGTGTTCATTCAGGTAAAAATGAGGTGTCTTACTCTCTCTGAAGTATTTACAGGCTCTCAGAGCCGCGAGAATGAAGGATGGACTTTGGATAGAGGAGATGCTGCGCTGGCTATAGTCCAACTCAATTGCGCTCATACATTTCCTTCCCCTCCTTCCTCTTAAAGGATTACTTCTCCCAAAAAGGAAAATTCTGCCATCATTTACTCATCCTCATGTCATTACAAAACCATATGACTTTATTTCTTCCGTGAAACAGAAGAGATGTTTGTAGGAGAAAAATAAGCCAATTATTGGGTCTTTTTTCCATACAATTACAATGAATGGGGGCTCAAACTTGAAAAAAAATGCAAACGTATCATAATAGTCTGAAATAACAATCTTCTGAAGCCATACCATAGCTTTGTGTGAGAAATTTAATTAACTATTCCTCCAGTGAGCTGTTTGTTCAAAACTGATCCGGTTCTTGAGTTAATGGTCTGGTCAGTATTCAGTGAGTTGAAAGCGAGAACTGAATCAGACATGAATGAATCTTTCAGACATGTTTTGTGAACTGCATCAACTGATTTACTGAAAAGAATTGATAATCTTTTCTTTAATTCTGGAAGTTTAATTGATATATGGGTCTGAAATCGCATGGTATTATTTAAATAGTTAAATTTTTAACTCTTTCTTGAAGATGTCTTTAGCGAATATCTCCAAAATTCACCAAAGAATCACTAACAAGCCTTCAAATTCATTCACAGTGTTCGCGATCTGTGCTACACGAGATGTTGTCAATGGTTTTGTTTTGTGTTGCATTATCGTTCAAAAGTGGCGAGAGTCCCCTGTGTCTCCTGTGGTTTTTGAGTGTGGCGGTCCTGAGGGAGCGGCAATGTCTGATCTGAGATGGGCTGATTTAGCGCTAAGCTGATAAAGAATGATAAAGCCTATAGGGAATGATAAGTACACTTGCTTCTTGTTGACGTAAGACTGAGGTCATTTTTTAATCTGATTTTATTCTATCATCAGCTTTGATAGTGAGAGCTGATATGACAAAGAGAGAGGCAAAACCTGAAAGGCGATTTAGTGCAGTATTCATTGTTATTTAACCATTTATTTGACTATTTTCCTTCCATTTACAGTTTGTTTGCACTGGGTCTTTTAAAACCAAAGCAGTTACTAAATAAAAACCACTTAGCAATCAAAATTTTAATTAAATGTTATTTAATTTATAATGTATGAATATTTGCAATAAATAAATAAATAAAAATAAAAACGATAGATAGATAGATTTTAGATAGGAAATTTTGGCGTTAAAATAGTTCTGTCAGGATTTACTAAAGACGCGCAGTCACGAATTAGCGCTGAAAAGGTTATTTTTGCGCATGACCTTATTGAATATGCATTTGTAGGAGTTTCCCTTTCAGACACAAAATTTATGGGAGGACAGTATTAAAATGAATCACACAACGCGATTTACTAACGCTTCCGCTCGTCAAATTATAAGTATTTGCGCTATTATTTAAAGTCCAAAAAAAGCACGTCTTAAAGCAGGCGGTAATTTGCGCTTCTCTTGGATTCTCTTAGATTGCACTAGTCATGATGGAAATGATCTAGCTGCGTCTGTATTCTTTAATGTGCACATTGTCAGTAAATCACACGCAGAATTTTCTCCTCCCATCGGCGCTTTTATGGAATTGCGCTCTAACGCTAATTTGCCCTGTTTAGTAAATCTGCCCCAAAATTGGCAAGTATTATCTATTTTTGCCCCACCAATGAAAATAGTTTAAAATAAAGCCACAGTAGAATTACGAATTGATTTAGTGAATGATTTTAATGATTCCCTCATGACCATCTACTGTTTCGTTCCTGAATGATCCAGTGTTTAAACAAATCATTTGAGTGAATGATTCAATGAGTCACTCAGAAACATGGTCACGCCCTCTACTGGCGTAACTATGTAAAGACTGACTGCCTGTCACATAGTGAATCAAATTTGAATAATATAACATTTATTGATTAGCAGATTAGCTTTTGTTAATAACACCTTACAAATCAGAGTAATATAAACTAAAAAATTTAATCCAAGACAAGTAGTGCTGCCATACCAAAATCTCACTGCCTACTACTAGAATAATAGCCCTATACACATTTCACATTCTAGGCCAACACACAGCTATGTCATATGGTCCGACATGACTCGCCCCGCTGGGGTCAGCCATCCACGCCAGATAAACCATTTTTGCAGCAGACAGACATTAAGGAACAAAACACACTCCACAGTGTCCAATCCTGGGATCTGGACCTCTACATCCAAACGCAGCAACAACAAAAAAAATCACAGAGCTCATTAACAGACACTACAGCAGTGTGGCTCCCGCTGCTTAGATGTTCGGCATGGAGAGAGAGCGGGAAGGCCGTAGGGTCAAAAACGCCAGTGTGTTGGCAGTACAGACACAGTTGACAGGCCGCAGCACTACAGAAGGAAGAGATATGGAGCGTGTCCGCAGGCGTGGGTCAGTCTGATGGAGGAAGCATGGATGATATCTTCTCTCTTTTCATCAGCTGTGTTCACTCCAGCAGAGCACCCTGGACCATGTCTCCATGATAGTTTCACCTTTCGGACCGACCGTACACTGATAGTGCCGATAGAGTGGGTTTTTGAAAGAAATGTCTGCAAAAGGGGACTGCAAAACTCTTCTTAAAGGAACAGTTCACCCAAAATGTTATATATATAAACATTTTAAATTGTTAAGAAATGTTTATCCAAGTGAAATTCATTTTAAAATCTTTTATATCACAAACAATAAATGAATGAATGAATGAATGAATGAATGAATGAAGTTTGGAATGATGTGATTAAAATTATAATTAAAATATGAATTATTTTTATATATATTTTATAATTATAAATATTATAATTTTTTATTATTTTAACCCTTGTGCTGTGATAAAAATGCTTTACCTATTTTGGTTTTCGCAGTCAAAAATGACCGGCCTACAAAAAAATGGCTTATATATTTCTTGTTATGCTATATTATTACCAAATATTGCATTCAATCATTTTATCAACTTGTTTTCTTTATTTAACTTAAACAATTCGGTTTTTGTGTAAAAAAAAGTATTATTTGTGGATAATTTTGGTAATGGTCATTCAAAAACAGGTGCATAAGCTCAGATCAATGAGGCCTACAATCAATCAGTTCCAAAACGAAATACAAAACCTTTACTAAATGAAAGAAAACAAGTTAGTAAAAAGACTGAATTTGGTAATAATATAGGATAACAAGAAATTTATAAGCCATTTTTTGTAGGCCAGTCATTTGTGATTGGGAACACCACAAATGTAACAATCTAAGGAAAA
Source organism: Spinibarbus caldwelli (assembly GCA_039654775.1). Lineage (NCBI taxonomy): Eukaryota > Metazoa > Chordata > Actinopteri > Cypriniformes > Cyprinidae > Spinibarbus > Spinibarbus caldwelli. The sequence continues at coordinate 8,984,991 of CM077265.1, forward strand.
CGTATTCAAATTCAGTATGTTTTAGTCTAATGTGATAACATTAACTAGCATTTTCAGGGTGGAAAAATTCTCTCCATGTCAAAATGACCAGGACACAACATGGGGGTTAAAACCTTTAAAGATTTTTGAAGAATAAGCCAAGAAAAAAAAGATAATACATGATCATTTATCAGCTGTTTGTAGACCGGTTTAATCATTTTAAGCTCAAATAGACAAATTGAGAATATGATGAATAATTTTTTATCATTTTAATCATAGGACATTAGCCAAGATTAATGCATTTTTTTAAATAAAGTCTCAGGCTTGCAAGGTTGTTTGGCAGCTCTCACGCTGCCTCCTCTGCATGTTTGGTAATTTGCATAGCAGCAGCAGAGTCCTTTAAACTCGTCTCCAGTGAGTCTTGGCAAGGAGGCATTTCCATAATAGTGTCATTGACAGGCTTGGATGGGCCACTACAGCTTTGAACTAAGACTAGTCAGCTCTAAGTGATTAACGCCTTTGAGGTATGAGACACTTGTAAGACAAACAAACCTCTTTGGCTTGGCAAGCTTACTTTTGTGTAAGGTCTGACTTCCGATTCGGTTTTACGTTGTATGGAATGGTTAAATACACAAAAAGTTATTATATTTACATTTTTGACATTGCGAGTTACTAACGAAAAAGTTCAAAATAAGCCACATCAGAATTAACTGTTCCACATCTCTGAGAAGCGAATAAGTCAGCGTTTTTGAACAAATTGGTCGAGTGAATGATTCAATGTTTCATGTAAGCAGTCGCTTGTTTAGTTTCTGAATTAATCAGCGGTGTTCAATGAATAAGTTGAAGAAATTATTGATGGGATGACTCATATAGACAGCCACATGCTTAGTTCCTGAATGAATCAGTGGTTTTGATTGAATCGTGTAAATGAATCAATGACTCACTCATAAAGACAGTCCTTGTCGCCACCTTCTCGTGTTTTTTATGCAACCTGGAGAAACTATTAATGAAAATCCCCACCATTAAGGTGGATTCTTTCACAATAATTTTAGCGAAGTCCATTTTCACATTTCTACGTTATTAAAAAAAGTGATTCATTATTCATAAGCGAATAATGTTTACTAGTCCTTTTTCAAAGCAATGAACAGGAACTAAAGCTTCAGTCACCACAAAACACAGGCAATAATTAAAGTATTTTGACATTTAAGTGAATTTATTTTTTACTCACTGATCATTTTCCCCTTCAGTGAGCTGTGACCAAATCAGTGAGTGACTGAATCGATTCGATTGATTCATGAACAAATCATTCAGAATGGTTTTGTAAACTAGATTGACGGTTCTTAGAAAATTTGCTTGTTCATGATTCAGACACCTGTCATTTAACCATATAACACTCGTCCAGGCTCTATAAAATGCCGCTTATGTTTGCAAACCTTCAGAAACCATCTGGGTTCATATCCATTATCGATAATATACCATAAGCACTTATGATAAATACTGTGCTTTCGGCAAAATTATTTCAAAGGTAATCCACTGTCCATTTCTCTGCAGGTTCCTCAATAAATGTACATCAACATGGCACTTTAGGTAGTTTTACTGCAAAAAAAAAGCACTTTTTTGCCAGCTATGCAAACTTAGTAGACTTCAGAGAACTTGATACATTATAAATTGAGCTCACTAGCATTATTTTTGAGTGGGAAGCTCCATTAGAGGCATATGGTTCTTGTTTGTCTGAAGTTAATGCTTGTTGGATTTCCACAGCATATTTTCATTTTCTCTGTAAGTTTCTAAATCCAACTGTGTGAGCAGAGGTGATTAATGAGATGATTATTATGGGATGAAATGAACTCTGTATTGCATTTCGAATATAAATCAAAAACAAATGGCCCAGAATTTATGGAGACACATACATACAAAGACTTGCACAATATCTTAAAGGACTGGATAATGGAATCATTTTATCTTGAACTTTTGGAGGCCTAATGGTTAAGGCTCTAGTTTTGGATCACAGTGTTGCTGGTTTTGTAACCGTTTTTTTTTTTTTTTTTTTTAATCCTGGAAAAACATTCCTGTCAAGCAAATCCAGCAATACTCTGTAATAGGGGTGTGCCCGAAGCCGAATAACTTATTTGGAAAGGCACGGATAATGGCTTCAAAACGAATAACGGATTTATCAGAATAACAGAAAAAATATTCGGCAGACACAAACACGTTTGCTGGAACAGCACTACATTGGTGAGGTCTGCGGTTGTTAAGATTTGTGCAATAATAATGGCTAAATAAAAAAACACTAATACATTCAGATCAAATCACTAATCCAAACTAAAGCTCCCAGTCCCATTTACACAAACAATTATGTAATCTACACATGACCTTAACCGCTGAAATTAAACATTAGCATTCACACTCTGACCATTCCCAATGTCTTGATTACAACTGCAGTATTTATTTCAACTTTAGTAACAGCGTTTGCATAAAACTGAGCCAAACCGGCATTACACATCACATTAAAACAGCAACACATAAATGCATGAGCTTATCGTTATTAATCCTGCGGCCCGCCCGTGTAAACGCTGTCTCACTTGTCCTACCTATTAGAGTCAATTAGATCCCACAATGCAGAAGGGCTCCTGTTCATTGCTCATTAATAATGCACACAGCAAAAAAGAGAAAAGAAAGTACTTATCACATCAACGGGCTGCTGTCTGTGTGTTTAATTAATAGAACCTGCTAAGAGCCATTAACTATCCTGTAATGGGCATTATGAGTTTCCTCTGGCCCCCTGGATAGGTCGCTAAACAGAAAGCACCTTCCATTTAGGAGCGTGTTATGACCCGCCGGCGTTCACGCTCGATAAATTTTGCCAGAACTAGTCCCTCGGGTTGTTTAATGTTAAAACCGAAGGTTTATAGGGAGAAAACATCCCCACTTGTCCACGAAGAGGAGCTGTTCGAAGAAAGCAATATCAGGAAGGCCTGAGAGGTAGATATACTTCAGTATCTAGTGATAGATAGAACATCAGATAGGATAGAGAGATTTTTTGAACAACAGAATGTGGTTATTTGGAAATAGTCATTTGTAAAACCACTATGAAGTGTAAAACTCAGGTGAAAATTCACTCTATAATCTGTGTTTCCCACCCACTTGTCTTTGCTTCACTCTAAACCAACAGTGTGTGACATAATGCACGGGAGGCGAACAGCAGTTGGGCCTTTTTCTGCACTAAAAACAGGTATAAAACACTCCAACTGCTGTTTTCTGCAAGTGGCTCTATTCACTTTAACTGTTGACTTGACAGCTCAGGGCACTGAGAACTTTTTCCATCATCTTTACCTCCCCGTTGAGTGACAGCGCAGCATGGCGGCTACAAAGACGGGGAACTCTGGTTGAATACTTTTTCAGCATGCCCAGGTGCTGGTTGTCAGTCTTTTAAGTATTTTAGACAATTTTTGATACAAGTTTCATTTTGCTAGGAAAGTAGTCCTAAGACAAGTTTAAAATAGATAGTCCACGATAGATAGATAGATAGATAGATAGATAGATAGATAGATAGATAGATAGATAGATAGATAGACAGATAGATAGTTAGATACAGTGCCTTGCGAAAGTATTCATACCACTTCATTTTTTTCACATTTTGTTGTTGCAGCCTTATGTTAAACTGCTTTAAATTACTTTTTCCCCACATCAATTTACACTCCATACACCATAATGACAAAGCAAAAAAATAATTAATTAATTTAAAAAAAAAAAACAAAAAAAAAGATTTGTGACAACTGCAAATTTATTCAAAATAAAACACTTAAATAAGTACATTGCATAAGTATTTATACCCTTAACTCAGTGCTTAGTTGAAGCACCTTTATAGCCTCAAGTGTTTTTGGGTACGATGTGACAAGCTTTGCACATCTGCATTTGGCAATTATCTGTCATTCTTCTCCTCACCTGTTCACCTCTCAAGCTCTGTCAGGTTGGATGGGGGCTGGCAGACATTTTGAGGTTTCTCCAGAAATATTTGATTGTGTTCAAGCCAAAAGCTCTGGCTGGGCCACTCAAGGACATTCACAGAGTTGTCTATAAGCAACTCTTGCTGTGTGCTTAGGGTCATTGTCCTGTCGGAAGGTAAACCTTCTGCCCTGTCTGAGGTTCTGAATGCTCTGGACTGGGTTTTCATTAAGGATATCTCAATATTTTGGTGCACTGAACTTTTCTTCTACTCTGACGAGTCCCTCAGTCCCTGCCGCTGAAAAACAGCCCCACAGCATGAGGCTACTACCAGCACACTTTACTTTTGGGATGCTTCTGTGAACCTTCAGTACAGCAGAATTGTTTTTCTGAACTCTTCCCCAGATGTGTGGCTTGACACAAGCCTGTTTCTGAGCTCTACAGGGGGTGTTTTTTTTTTTTTTGTTTGTTTTGTTTTTACGTCAGGGCTTGGTTTTTGCTCTGATATGCATTTTCAGCTGTTAGACCTTTTCTGAGAGGTGTGTTACTTTCCAAATCATACACATTCAAATGAATTTTCCACAGTTTAACTCCACTCGAAGTGTAGTAACATCTACAAGCGATATGAGTGCTCCTGAGCTAAATTTCAAGTGTATCAGAAAAGGGTATGAATACTTATGCAATAGAATCATTTCAGTTATTTAATTCTAATAAATTTGCAAAGTTGTTACAAACCTGCTTTGTGCTTTGTCATTATGGTGTATGGAGTGTAGATTGATGTGGGGAAAAAAAAGTAATTTAAAGCAGTTTAACATAAGGCTGCAACGTAAAACGTGAAAAAAAAATGAAGGGGTATGAATATTTTCGCAAGGCACTGTAGATAGATAGATAGAGCAACAAAGCCTGCTAACTTACCATTCAGACACATCACAATCACTTTCTTACAGGCCAAGTGCTAGAGACGATCACCCACTGCTCCTGGTAGGTGGTACCCAGAGGGGAAATGCTGTTGTTGTTTCAATCTTTGCTAACAAATTCCCTCTATTCTTCAGTCTTTTTTATTGAGGCTTTTTCTTTTTCCTTATCGCTGCATAAGGGTCTTTCTGTAAGGCTCTAGGCTTAATAGCATTCACCAAGAAATGCCAAGAAATGCCATATCTTGGCAGATACTTTTATCCAAAGAGACTTAAGTTGCTTGCAAGGTACACATTTTATCAATTCATGCATTCCCTGGGAATCAAACCTATCATGCTCTGCTGAAGGATCATGAATATGCATTGGCAAAATAAATCAAATGTGGGACTATTTACATGCCAGCTAAATTCACCAAACGTCATGATGTATATCTCCAGAACAATTCAGCTGCCAGCCATTGGTAGTAATCAGTGCAAAAGATATTTTCATTGGTAGAGAAAAAAAAATGCATGGCATAAAACATGGCATATATGGCATACATCATAGTATATATTTTATGTGTAAAATAAAACTAATAAAACTAAAAGAAATCTTAATTGCATAGACGAGAAACAAAATACATAATAATAAAAATCAAATATTAAAATTGGTTGACATAAGCCTCTAGTGTGTTTTAAGATACATTTAGTGCTAAATAAATATGTTAAATATGTAAATTAATATGTTTTATTGTTATGTGTTTATATATCTACGGAAGAGGATTAGGGCCAAGCAATAATAAAAAAAATAATAAAACCATCTCGAGATTTAAAGTCATTATAATGTAAGATTAAACTTGTTAAATTTCAAGAAAAATGTCAAAATAAAATGTTGAGAATAAAATCATTAAATTTTGAAAATAAAGTTGTTGCATTTTGAGAAAAAATACTCTTTAAATTTCAAGAAAAAAGTGTAAATAAAATGTTGAGAATAAATGAGAAAATTAATTAATAATTAATAAATTACGAGAAAAAAGTCATTGTTGTTTTGAGGAAAACTGGTTATTACTTTAGGATCGTTGATAGTTTTGTGTGCCTTTATCCATAGAATGAATACTTATGAGTTTATTTTCAACATTTTATTTTGAATTTTTTTCCCGAAATGTAACGTTTTTTCCAGAAACACAATGAATTTATTGTTGAAATTGAATTAGTTTATTCTCAACATTTTATTTCGACTTTTTTTCTCAAAAAACTGCGAGTTTAATCTTGCATTATAATGACTTTAATCTCAAGATTTTTTTTTTTTTTTTTTTTAATTGCTTGGCCCTAATCCTCTTCCATACAAGGGCGTAGGTTTGCTTTTGACATTGGTGGGGACATAAACCCAAGTACCCCCCCCCCCCCCCCCCCCCCAATATTTCTCCCAAATTATTGTTAATGTTCATAATGATCTTTATCCTAGGCTGGAAGATTGTGTATCTTTCCGCAAAAACTTTTTCTGTCCGTGTGCTTTATATAGGGAGCTAATAATAGCCATATTGCGCTTTCTCTTTCTGTTTGCTCTGTTTTATCAAACACCGTACTTCAAACTCATCAATGCAACTTTGTTAATTCCTGAAGTGAACTTCTATATTAACTGTTTTGGACTGCTGTCTTGAATTGGGTACAATACCTGTGAGTTGTTCTAAACGCGGCTACGCGTCCGGTGTGCGAAATGCGCATCCTTAAAAGCACGCAGTTTTCTAATGTAGCCCATTTACTTTAACTTCTTAGGTAATATCAATGGTATGACGTTTCAGATGCGTCCGAAATTACAAAAACATATACATATATTTAGTTGTTTGATCAAAATTATTGCTAGGGACAGTTTGGCAGTCGCTGGATATTGGTAGGGACAATATCCAATATCCAATATCCAATTTTTTTTTAATTCTTAAATAATTAGAAAGTTCGAAAGAATAGCATTTATTTGAAATAGAAATCTTTTGCAAAGTATTTTGATCAATTTAATGCACCCTTGTTGAATAAAAGTATTTATTTTTAAGAAATAAAAAAATAAAATCTACTAACTCCAAAATTTGGATATATGTGGTTCAAGTGACTGAAAAGAAAACAACCTGCCCTTGAAACAAAGATGGCATGATCCCGGTCGTGTACCTCCAGGGCTAATGTGCCAGTTGAAGTAGATGTGAATGCTAACAGACAGCCGTCTCCAGGTATATTAGACATCCTCAGGGTGATTCATTCCTTCATTGCCCACAGCATACACCAACAGTCTGTCCAGCTCACAGGCCACTAAAAAAAAAAAGAAATAAAACAACAGACCCCAGACAAACACATGAATAACAGTGCTGACAACATATTACACCCAGGTTCTCTGAAAGCCGAAGACTGTGCATTAGTTTTCCCTTAAGAAATCTAAAGTTGGGCTTTAAGATCCCAATAATGGAAGCTGAATAAATAAAACCACTACAACACCCAAAGACAGAGACAGTCTGCACCGAGAACACATCAATTATCTATTACGTGTGCGCTGAAGACTCGCCGCAATTGCCTCCCTGCACTATAGATTTGGCCAAAATGCGATGGGATGGGTAACCTTATGAGCCAAACAGTATTTTATCTGCTGACCCATCAGTAACACATTTTTAATGGAATTACGCCGCATCCTTCACTATTAATTCCTACTCGGGCTGAGTTATCCTGCTCGGCTAATGCCTTTTTACCACTAAATTCCCTGAGCATCAGCACCTTGGGCCTAATCAGCCCATTATCTTGTTCTTCTGATGACTTCACTGGATACTTTCACGACCCTCGGGCTGCGTTTCCAGGGTGCCGGTGGTTTCAAATGTTCCTGGGCTTAGCATTCTGCGCATTTGTGGTTGTTTTATGGCTTTTCTCTGAGACGGAGGCTCCATGGGAGATGTTTTGGGAGGTGGCTTCGGAGCGCTGCTGTCTGGGTGCTAATGTTACTGTGTGGGCAGTTACAAAATGGCCATGTTTCCCCTGTCACAGAAACAATTAGGGCCATATTTATGGCGGGTCAATGGGGTGGGTTTGTAATGGACCGCTCCTGCAGAGGAAGCTCTGTATAAATCACCTGCTTGTCCAGGAGCCGCTTTGTGCTCTTCAGTAAACCAAGTTCAAAGCCGCTACGCCAAATGCTGCGATGCTTATAGTGAATAAGAGTTATGAGCGATTGATATCCATCATGCTCGCGCATTAAAATTAACAGTAATGTGACTGACAGGGTCAAAGAGATAGTATTCAGAAGCTTTCTTAATGCTTTCTTAACTGGCCTGCGGGTTTGTATTTCATGCACACTGCAATGTTTAATTAGAAAATACTATTAACTATTTAAATTAGAGCTGATCATTTATTAAAAATGTTAATTGAAATAACTGGATGATATTCTGAATAATTAATATTGCATGTATAATTTGTTTTATTTTCCTATCATAAGATTATTATTGGCAGTGTCCTTGTAAATATAATGTAAAACATAAACTGATGAAAATATTCATTCATTAACATTCATTAAGGGTTTTTTTTATTAGTTTGTTACACTACTTTTTCAAAAGTTTGGGGTCGGTAAGATTTCTTTATGTTTTTAAAAGAAGTCTCTAATTCTCACCAAGGATGCATTTATCAAAAACAATTTTAAACTATTTCAAAACTGTATTTTTTCCAGTGTGTTTTTCAGCATGATCCTTCAGAAATCATTCTAAAATGCTGATCTGATGCTCTATAAACATTTATTATTATAATCAATGTTGAAAAAAAAATATGAAAACATATTTTTGTGCAAACTGTGATTATTTTATTTTAGGATTTTTTGATCAAAATATTAAAAAAGAACAGCATTTGTTTGAAACAGAAATCTTTAGTGACATTATATGTCTTTACTGTCACTTTTTATCAATTTAATCTATCCTTGCTAAATAAAAGCATAAATTAAAAAAAAAAAAAATAAAAAATAAAAAAACTTTCTTTCTGATCCCAATTTTGCACTTTCATTTTGCACTTTAAATTGCAACTAAAATGATAATTTTATTAAAATTAGAAGCCATTTTATTCAGAAAAAAAAAACACATAAATTAATAAATGGCATCACAAAATACTGACTAATTTTAAAGGATTTTTTTTAAAGAAAAAACTGACCAAAAGACAAAAGATAATTCCTAACCAGTAACACTTTACAATCAGCTCCCATTGGTTGACGTTAGTTAATGCATGTATGATCAATACATTTGTTACAGTATTCATTAATATTTGTTAAAGTCAGTAAATACAAATACGACCGTTCATTGTTAATGTTAGCTCAAGCCCATTAAACTATAACCTAATAATAATTTTTATAATGATTATTACATACTGTAGAAGTATTTTTCATTGCCAGTTCATGTTAACTAATGAAAATAAGTCCAATGTCTACAAATGGAAACTTATTGTAAAGTGTTAACTTTAACTTCTAAACTTTTAAATTCTGTTACAGTATTACAGTCTTTGTGGTGAAAGGTCAGCAGTCAGGCTTCATGGCCTTTAGAGAAAAGTCAAATGAATCATTTTCAAAGACCGGCAGAAGTGCAGAGCTATCGGAGAGGAAAGAAATGGATTTAATAAACTGAACTCTTCACTAATAATGTGTTCACTAATAAAAATAAATCTTTTTGAGTTATGATAACTTCTAATGAAATTACGCTCAACCAACAAACTACACTGAGTTAGAGGAACTTAACAATAGCATAAACGAAATTTTTAAGCTGATTATTCAAAAAAAAAAAATTGAGTTGCTCCAAATATTTGAGTTGTGAGTTGAACAAAATAAATCTTGTGTATTACAGTTAAAATCAACAACTAATAACAAATAATGCAGTCATTTCTTTTAGAGTCAATGTAGTATTTACCTTAATGTAGCCACCAACAGCCTAACCATGATGAAGAGTAACACAGAAATTACTTCAATTACTGCTTTATGTGCATTTGATAAATAACACCTTAATCTTTGCCATATGCACTGTCATAAACACAACACAAGAAGCAGCAGGCTCTTTTCTGCGAAGGTATGTCGTTTCTGATTGAAATGTCATGTGATACTATTTTTATTTAAATAAATAAATAAAACAATAATGCCTCATTTCAAAGTTTAATCTATGTACAACAGTTTTTATTTATTTTCCCGAAACAACATGATGTTTCTATGGCGAACGATTGGAAATTAATTTCTTGCTACAAATTATAATTAGCAGATTGGAGTGAGAATATTTCATGCAAATTACGAACAAAACCGTCAACCGATATCAAACAAGCACGAGCTGAGCCTAGTTCCCTCGGCACAATGCCTGTTAAATAATTTTCACAAATATGTAGCTTGTTTATTTGTTAATTCTGCTTTGCCAAATGATTTTTTTTTTTTCCGCGAACATGCGTGCAGCTGCAATGCAAATCATTCTGTTCCATATTAATAGAGTGAAGAGGAAAGCAGAGAG